>JASSUY010026792.1:0-21120 GCA_032466535.1 Forpus xanthops | reverse complement strand
GGATCTGAGGAAGAAATTCTTTACTGTAAGGGTGGTGAGGCACTGGAGTGGGTTGCCCAGGGAAGTTGTGAATGCTCCATCTCTGGTGGTGTTCAAGGCTGGGTTGGACACAGCCTTGGGTGACATGGTTTAGTGGGAGGTGTCCCTGCCCAGAGCAGAGGGTTGGAACTAGATGATCTTAAGTTCCTTTCCGACCCTAGCTATTCTATGATTCTATGATTCCATGATTCCAGCAGTATACCCTTGTTTTGGCAAAGGAAGGTAGATCAGTTCTACATTTGGGTTTTGAAATTGAAAGGGATTTGAATTAAATATTGAAGGTAAACTATGAAAGTTAAACTGTGAGAGTCTTACGCAGATGAGATTCTTATGCAGTTTTTTCAGCACATTCACAGTAGATTCAGCAAATGAAAGCTGTCTGAAGGCTCCGGGATCTGAACTCATATTATGAAGATATAATTTATTTTTAGTTTTTTTATTTTAAGCTATTTTTCAAATACCTTATAGTCCCCCACAATAAAAGAGACCTGTCTGGCCATCTGGGTATAGCTGGCATAAACCCATTATTTTTTGCTCTGGATTTGCGGGCTGCATTTCGTACACTCTGTTTTAGGGGTAGCCCAGGTGTCTTCATTTTCTCTTAGCTGCAGATTTGAGGCAAGAATTTAAAGTTGCTGAAGCTTATAGGAAGGTCATTGGTTTTTAAAGTGACTTTTTACCTCGTGACTTTGGTCCATCCACAGTTTATTTGTGTGAGCAGAGAAAGAGACCTACAACTAGCTTTTCAGGGTTCATGAATCCAGCTTCATGATTGCGAGACTCTGCTGTGATCAAGCCAGGTGCCTCAAAACATGCTGAGGCACAATGTGCATCTGCCACTTTACTGGAGCGCATTCAGAGCACCTATTTATGCTTGCTTCTGTACTAGCTGGTGTTCTCTATGGGACAGAAGGGTCACCAGTGAAATGTGTGAAATGAGAAAATAGGATAAAGTAGACTTTCTCATAGTTTATCTCATAACTTATCACAATCTCCCCAAGGAGATTTCCCTTGTAAGGCTGAGGTTTATGTGTTCACACTTTCCTAAGAGAGTCCTCTACTTAAAAAAAGACAAAACAGCTCAAACATTATGTGGCACTTTTTGCCTTTGAGAAGTACGTAACCAACCAGTGTTTGCTGAGATACAGGTTAGTGTCTTCCTGCCAAGGCAATGTTTATTTGCAAATGGAAGGGTTGGTTTCAGGATTTGTGGTGCGTACAAAAAAGCAAAGCAAATCCTCCGTCCTGCTCTTTTAGCCCCATGATGGGGTTTGTTTTTACTGCTCCATAAGATTGAAATATTTTTTTTGTGACCATGTTGTAGCCTCATTTTTTGTTTCAAGTTTTATGACTCATTTCTTCTCTCTCACACATGGCCGGTTTTCTTTAAGTTTAGTATTTGGACATGGTTTTTCAACATAGCTCAATTTTAGCGTACAACACTTACGGTAATTACTTCTTCCCATCCCAGGCATACCCAGATGATCCACACCCATCTCTTACTTCCTTGTTTCAGCAGCAAACTAGACCATCAGTACCAGCAGGTCACAGTACACAAACAGGAATCCTGTTTTTATATAAGTAATGTCATTGCTTCCTATGCTCTCTGTGAGAACAGATTAAAGGTTACATTCCATTTTATTAAGTCTAATGGATCTATGCAACAAAGAAGAAAGAGTTCCATAGGCAGAAGTGTATCAGCTTGAGCTTATTCACTTGCAGAAGCTCTTGGTTGCCTTTATTGACCATACAAAAATGAGAACATGCAGCATTCTGGAGAACTGCCCTGTAGGATAACACAAATTTTATACATTTTAATTATTTCTGTGGTATGTTTGTTAGAGTTTGTTTTTAGAGAGATACGGTTCCATGAAGTAATTTATTTATGAAGTCCACAAGACTTCCCAAGGCCTGAAGCAGCGGGAGGATAATGATTAATGAAGGCAGACAGCATGTGGCTCTGAGTCCCAGCATAGTTCACGTATTAGGAGTGTTCTTCAAGCTGCATGGGAAGCAAGGAAAAATGATCTGCTGAAACACAGTATTTCTATTCTAAATATTCTACCATATATGTTACATGCTGCATTTGTAACTTGCATATAGGAGGATTATATGACAATAAACTTTCCTATGAGTTCCAGTGAAATCAGAAATATAGCTTTTTATGAGTAGTGAAATCCTTCTCATGTGATCAATAAATAGCTGTAAAATGAGACACTTGTTACTGGAGACCCCATGTGCCCTCTGGCACTTAGGAATTTGAAATGTAGAATCATAGAATCAACTAGGTTGGAAAAAACCTTTAAGATCATCAAATCCAACCTTCACCCCAGGCCTGCTAAGTCCACCACTAAACTATGTCACTAGTGCAAAATGGAAGTAGGTCTTCATCCGAAGAAACTTGCATTATAAGTAGCATGTGAGGAAGAAGTGATGATCCACAGATGATACAGAGGAATTATGGCATGCAGACGATTATAATCCATGTTGACAGCAGTTCTAGTCACATTGCTTTTCTGTAGGACTTCAGTCTTTTTTTTGTCAGTATTGCAGCTGCTTTTGTTCTGAAGAGACAATGCGCGTAAACAGAAGCACTGTCTCCTTTAATGGTCTGTCATGCACCCAAGAGTACAAAGGCAGTGCAAAGTGTTTGCAAAGCAACACAGCTGTTCTTCATAACCAGATATGCAGTTGCTGGACAGGAATGTGCTGCATAACCAAATGAGGAGGTTTTTTTGTGTTAGGGAATGACTCAGAATATGCAAGACCACAGTTATGTATCTCCAGTAGTCAGAAACTTGTTTAATAGAGGTGATCTTTTTGGATGAAGCTTTGGCTGGGTGCTGTGGTAGATAAGGTGGTTTCCCATATCCTCCTCATTATATGAAGACAGAATGGTGTACTTATAATCCCTATTTATTGAAGATTTGCAGAGATACTTCACAAGATGCATTTCCAACTTTTCCACTGTTGTGTTCATTACAGTTTTATTTCTGCTGAGCTGAGTAGTTCTCAGTGTAAGATCAGAGATATCTCCTGGCAGTGTAGGTGCACAAGTACTAAAGTTATTAGCATAAGTGCGCAGAGTCATGGAATAAAGAAATCTCTGAAAGCAGTTTCCAGCACTCACATGAGTGAACCTACCTCTGATCCTGAATAGCACAAGCATGTTCCACATACTGGCCAGTATACACAGGATTCTGTTAGCCATGGTAGTTGAACCTAGATTTCTCAGCTGAAAGAGTATGATGAGAATATTGGGCTAGTTCCACATTTAGCTCTGTTTATGGTGAAGAAATATGAATCAAAAGATAATAAAAAGGATTTAGTATCAGAAGATGTAAGCTCCATGGGCTTCACAGCAGACGTGCCAGGTTCTGGCTCTTCATTCTCGATCACTTTCTCATTTGATGTATTCCTGAGCACACATGGTGATGTGTATGTGAACATTTCACCTTTCCTACACCCCTCAGAGCTATTCAATGGGATGTTGCAGATCTCTCTCTTTCCTTTTTTTTCCAATAACTTGCTGGAGCTAATGGTAAATCCACCAGCTTTGTGCAAAAAGAAGTGAAATTGTCTTTGAACATGGGGCTGATGTCTCTGGATGCCAAAACAGTTATTGTTTTGTGTGAGAAATCAGAGTGCCAAAAAATTCTTTCTTTTCTCTTTGCTCCGTTATTAAAGCTCATTGAAAACTAAAAAAAAAAAAAGTAGGATATAGTGTCAAGAAGAAGAATAGTTAATCTTGGATTTAAAAATTGCAACAGATCAGTGTCGCATGACAAAAGGAAAAACTATCTCCTCATCAAAATGATATCTGCTGGGAAGAACACTTTGCAGAGGAACTCCTCGAGATATATGGAACTGAATTTTGTTCCTAAGAACAATCCTGCTTAGTTTGCCCAGTGTGTCTGCTCATCTAAAGCAACCCACAGAACAAAATGCCAGCATATCCAGTGGTAGGTACTATGAAGTGAACAGCTCTGTCTCACATTTGCAACCTCAAAACAAATGTGGTATCTCACTACAGAGCATTTCATCCAATTGTTGCAATGTATTTCTCTCTTTTTCTAGCTGCTGAGGTCCAGTGTCTGTGCTTTTGTGGATGCACCATGGCAGGCTGATTCCTGTATTTTCACAGCTTCATGAATTGACTATCTATTTTTGGGGGGTTACAGTTCCTTTTGCCTCAGTGCAAAGGATATACAGAAACTCAGCCTCCTTTCATTTCTTACTGCAGGTTGTGGTGTACGTGCCATTGAGGGGAGAGGGGATTTATGAATGAGTGTAGTCACTCAGATTGCAGGTCATTTTGGTAACTAGCCATGATATCCTGCAAATATTGAATAACATCACTAAGATTGTCAACTTTATCCTGGCACAAGAAGAGGGGAGTAAGTTTTGAGTCTGCTGTCCCTTTGTGGACTATTCCTTGTAAGGAGAAAAATGGACCAAGAAGACAGAAGTATGTGTTGCATCACCAAAAAAGTCCTCATGTGAATCATGAAAGCAAGACCAGTACAGTGATAGAAACAGGGAAGGGCTTAGGTACATACCTGCTGTAGTGCAAGATTCAGTTGCTTGCCCTTTTGGTCCAGTGAATATATTTGTGCTGCTACCTTCCTGCCAGAAAGGTACCCTTGCCAACTCATGGACCTCCCAGGAACTCGTATGTGGCCTCACTGGTGTTGTCATGGAGTTCGTGCCTAACTCTACAAAGAGCTTACACTCTGGGAGGAACAAGAGGATGTAGGCTTTCCCAGCCAACAGGGAAAGGATAAGAGAAAGAACTGGTGATCCTATGCCCTGTCCATAGTAACAGCTGAGTTCTCAACAGTATCTTAGGTGAGGTAAATGTAAAGAAGCATTTAATAGAGGGCAGTGTCAGGTATTTTGTAGATTTTTATTGGGATTTCCTTTAGAAAATAAACACTGTTCTGACCAAGTTATTCTGAGCCATCACTACTCCCAGTTCGTCTACCCCACTTTTCTCAAAATCCTGCTCCTTGTTTTGTTAGTAAAGTAGACAATAACTGCTAGGCCATTCTGTTCTTCAAAATGGGTCAATTCTGCCATATCCAACAGAGTTCAGTTTGAGTCTAGCTTCTGGCTAAAACAAAGTAGAATTAAAATAAGGAAAGTAGCACAGAGCTTAGTATTGTGTCTAATTGCTCCAGTGCTTTCACTTCTTGTGACAGCTCTCCATGATGCATTCTCACTCTTGTGGGATCTTCCCCACCTTTAGCAGCTTTTGCTTAGTTAATTTCTGAGTGTTGCTGCACATTGGTGTGCTGAGCACTTGGTGCAATTTGCAACTAATAAGTCTGGTCCTGAATTTGCTACTATTAAGGTTCATATTTGATCTTTTGCCTCTTGTAATCACAGTAGGTGATGTGGCTTTGTTGCTGCTTTTGTTTTCTCCGTTTCCTCCTCTCCTAAAGCATTGCAAACAGATTGGTATAGGCCAAGTGAATTGTGGTGCTGCAGAGTATGGGGGCTCATATCATGGAGCTCAATAAAGGGAGAAAAAACTAAGAAAGCAAAGTGAAATATTTCTTTATACACTACTTACACAATAGATGTGTTAGTAAAAATTCTTGAAAAGGTATGATTTACAAAATGTGCAAAATCTACAAGGTCTACTAGGAGATTGAATTTGCAAGTTACATGTGCTGCAGTGGCCTACATTCTGCCAGGTGCTATGCTATCAACAATGGCCCGAGGAGTCCAAAGTGGCTTCGATTAAGGTTTAGTGATATCAGAGTATTTGACTGAAAGGAAACAGAACACTAAGAATGGAATGGGCAAAGCCCTTTTCTCCACTATTGTCAAGAAAACAGATTTAAATGAAACTAGGGTGGGAACCGTATACAGATGTGCAGTTCACAGCACATTAGTAAACTACTATTTGGTATGTAAGACCCCATCAATGTTTGATCACCATAGGAAATGTATCTGGCCTCTACACAGAGCTTTAGGGTCATATTTGGATTTTGAAATTTCCTTTAAAGTCAGTACGACTCAGGTACAGAAAGGTATTTCTGATGCTGTAGCTAGGTACTTACACAAACACACAGGGCTATATATTAAGCTCTGGCTTGCAGCCTTTTAGCTTAGCAGTAGAGATTCAGAATTTCTGATTTGGAGATTGAGGGTCACAGTGATACCTTTCCTTCCATTTTTGTTTTTGTCTTCTTCTACAACCTTCCTGATCTCTTATTTTTCTCCATTAGTCCCCATTCTGTGTCTTTCCATTATACATCATTTGTTTCACTCATTGTTGGATTCTGTTGACTGCTCTTCTCATGAATGCAAAGTTGTTCCCAGACTTTCAGAATTAAGATCTAGGTTGGAATTTCAAAATGTAAATCTAAAATGAAAACTTGCCAAAGGTCAAAATATTCAACCATGACAGGAGAAAGGGATCTAATTTTATATCTTTATTCTAATCTGTTACTATTTTTTTTGTTATCATTAGGACAGAGTATTTAGTTTAGTATTAGGGCAGAAAATGCCTATGGGTGTGCTGTGCTCCTGTGTAGTAAAAGCAGGCTGTGCCTTTGTCATTTACTCAACCTTCACAAATAAATTAAAGCAAGTAAAATGGGGAGTTGAGGGATTATGAAGTTTAAAATTATTAACTTATTTCTTTAGATCACTGAGGAAACCAGTGTTCCTGAATCCTGTTCTGGTATCTTAGTCACATCTTTTTCTCCTATTTGGATCTGAGATTTTGCGTCAAACTCCTCCACTCTCTTCTGGGCTAAAAAATGAGATAATCTTATGCCAGTCTTGAAAATGTACCCTTCTTGAAATTTATGGTCAAACTTGCATTTGTTCTAGGAATTAGCTCTTCATTTCTTATGGGGAGGCACTAATTACAGGATTTGGTTAAAAGAAGCGTTGCTGAATGAAACCGTGAGCTGCCAGAGCCCCTCATCCTGTGGGCAAGACCTGCTGTAAAGCCAAAGGGCCTATTCCTCATTTTAGGAATAAATACTAGACCAGACTCTGGCATGTCTCTGCTGATTTTTGTGCTTAAGATGAATTCTCCATTAACAATTCACTGGGTAGAGCCGTCTGCCCACAGCAGTGCCAGAATCAAACAATTATTCCTACATAAATTACAAATTTAAAATCTGAGAAGCAGGCATTCTGTCAATGGATAAATGACTGATCTGACAGTGGGCATTCTTTCGAGAATAAAATGCTCAGAGAGAAATGAGTGGGCTCAAAGGGGGGCTAAGGCTATACATGATGCCAAGAACTACTTGGCATGTAGAACTACACATGGTTCTCACATAAATATATCTTTAATAGTTACTCTTAATATGTTGGTGATTGATAGGTCATGAACTTCCAACACTAAAAGTGCAGAGATAATGAAACAAAGGGAGTTTCAGTAGTGGAATGAAAGCCAGGGCATGTTTCCAGTTCAGTTTTTCAGTGTACAGAGCTATATTTCTCTTTGTGTATAGTTCAAATTCTCGAGCTTGCCAGATTTGTGAATAAGAATCTTTTGTTCTTGACCAGTAAATATCTCAATAATATATAGAAAGAGCAGGAATGGAAAACACTGATGCAGCTAAATATTCATCATGTCTGCTGATAACAGATTAAGGGCTGGGTTAACACAAAGACATGATATTAGGAGTTTTGATGACATGATTCACTTCTAAAATGGAATTCGTAAGGGGCACGCTGTGGTTAAAATAATATAAAACACCTATAACTGTAAAATACAGCATTGTTAAACCGTGTATCTGTCACTCAGGTTGGCTGAGCCCTGCTCTGTCCTAAACCAGCCTGGGCTAAGAGGGTCAGGAGTCAGTCACTGTCCACGCGGTGGCACCCTTGGCAGGTACCTGAGCCCTCTGCTGAGTGTCAGCCAGCCCTTGCAAGAAGGGTCTCCAACTTGGCTTCTTCCAAAATCCTGGGGTTTATGAAGGAGTTTGAGAATGTGCAAAGGTCCGTATGGAGGAATGACATTTTGTCTGAATATAAGCTTCCTTATTATATCAGAGCTGCAGCTGCATCAGGCTTTTGAGGTCTTTGACTCAGCTGTATTTTCTTTCTCCATGAACTGGCAGTTAAAAAAAAAAACATTGTAAATCATGAAGAAAGGGCCAAATCTCACTTTATCCTTTCCCTTTATATTAATCTTTGATAGCCAAACATCCTGAATTCTCATCTAGTTTTTCAACCATGTGCCTCCTTATTATACCTTCTTGTTAAGGCATAATATTCGCTAGTTGCAGGACTGTTTTCTTTCCCTTTTTGCATCTCCTTTATTTGGCTCAATATACATCTTGCAGCAGAATCACAGTGTTTGTGCCTGCTTTGTGCCAGACAGGGATATCTGTTCTCAAAAACTCTTGTTCAGAATGATTTCTGTTTCCTATGCTTCCTGCTTGCTGTTTCCATGTGGTACCATCCTCTCTGATGAGAGCATCTCTTTGTTTTACTGATGTCAGTGCCACATTTGCTACTGCCTTTAATGAGGCCATGGCTTTACCAAAGCAGTAGGGCAACTGTTTGCAGAGCAGCAGAAGGCAAGTAGGGGAAAACCAAACATGACTTTGGGAGAATGCTTTTCTGGACAGAGCTTCTGTTATTGCTCATAGGGAATGTGGTCTGTCTGCTCTCAGTGTCTGGTTTGCCTTGTTTCTAGTGCATAGATTTTGAGGTGAATAATAGCTCTCTCAGGCAGCAGTAACAGTGAAATCACAATAATGGGAATCTGTAGAAGGCAAGTAATATGGAACTGGCCCACTTAAATACTGTTTATTTCAGATATTCAGAATAATCTATTCTTTAACTGTTGTGACATTTCTCCTGCAAGTTGACTATAATGATGAATGGTATTTTTCTTGTATTGTTCAAGACTTAAAGAAAAATAATTTTTTTTGTGTTTTCAATTAGTATGTGCCAAATTTAAGAGAACTGGAAAAGACTTGTTTCTCAGAGGTTCATGCTTAGCACCTTCTGAAATTGCAGTCCAAATCTCCCTGTTTTTTAGGGAGATAAAGGCTTCCAGTTACAGTTCAAAGATGGAACATTGATGCCTGAGGAGAAATGGGCTCAGCTCTTAAAAATGTGTCTCTTAAAAGGTATTCATAGACTGAGGCTATATAAACTCATGTTTTCTTATTGTAGCTTTCTGTACTGAAAGATTTCTTGGAAGTATAGGTAGCGCCACAGAATTTATCAAAGTATTTCACATAAAGTAAAAAACAAATGGGCGGGGAAAGCTAACAGATGACTCTTACGGTTTGCAGGTAAACATACAAACTGTAAGTACCATAAGGCTTCCTAGATCTTTGTTAAAAAGAACTCCAGAATCTTCATGTTGTACTGTAGGCTGTTGTTTTTAAACTTTTTTTTTTTTTTTCAAATTCTTTCTTTGCAGATCTGAATTCTTCCTTCATGAAAGCACAAGGCTTGCCTTTTAGTTCCATATGTCTTTATAAGCCCACACCCTGAGCACAAAATAGTGTTGAAGATCACTCCCTTGTCTTATCCTGCCAAACACAAACATTAAAGAGGTTTGGGATATGGATGTCCTTTTGTCCTGCTCAACAGACCCCTGACTGTGATAATATCCTTAGAGTTATGAAGTATTATTGAAAGGAAGCAAGAGAACACTGTGCTCTAGTTCTCCTGCATGTGGCTTTAATTAGAGATTTTCATGAATCCTTTTTCATACCTGCTCTTAAAATTTCTTTTTCAAAATCCCTTCTACTTGTAATGACTCTGTTCAAATGAGTTACTAAAACACTATATAGGAACTAACTGGAAAGAATTAAGGGATCCTGATATTACCTTTCATCATCTTGTGTCTAATTCAGCCTGACAAACTGTGCAGAATAGCTTGAAGAACTGGGGCACTTCCTCAGGAAAGCATCTATAAATTAAAAGCAAAGGAGTTTAAGCTGCTTTTCATCATCCTAGGTCCAATGGCTGAATTTACATACCAAACAAAGCAATATCATTATGCTATAAAACAATGTTTAGAGAAAACATTGGTTTCAGGATTATTTTTTATTCAGTAATAGCAGCAGTTAATTTCTTTTAAATACATATTTGTAGCAGCATGCACTGTAAAGCAAGATAACCTGGAGTTTGAGGCCCTTTAGGGAAGTCTCATGATCTCTCGTTTTCTAGGATGATTTTTTTCTCAGTTGTTTATAAATATTAGCCACTCAGATAGTTAAGAACCTAACTCAATACTTTTGTATACTGAAAGGAGATCAGTTTCCTTTTTCTAGATGTGATCTTACTCAGCACAAGCTGCACCTGAGCATAAAAGAGCAGAAAATGTTTTCTAGAAAGTAGAGGTAAATTAAGCCTGAAGTAAGAACAAAGTGTGCATTCACAAATACTCTGTAGAATAGTTACCTTTCTGAAATGATTATAGGGAGGATAAATTTCACCCCTGGACTCCCCTCAGGTATGTCAGAGGTCTCTAGTGTACCAGCACTGTATAAGGATATTAGAAAAATTATGCTTAAAAATTGAATGCCAGCAAGATATTAGTTCTAGACACCCTCCCCTTAAATTCTTAAGGATTTCCTAAATCCAAAGAATTGATCTAAAGATAAGCTGGGAACTCTACTGTTCTGACTACTGGCCTGTGCCAGGACAAGTTACTGTGACTGATCTGGTTTTATATATTTTTGGTTATCAGACCCCATTCCCAGACTTGGCCTTGTCAATAAAAGACCTGTTTTCTGTTAAGAACAGTGATTACTGCCATATTCCAATCCACGTTTTTCCAGACAACTTGTATGCCTTCAGTATTTGCTTTTACAGGCATTGGTTATGTTAACAGTTTAATCCAGGGCCAAATATTTCAGGATGAAGATTGGTAGTTTCAAAGCAGTAAAAAGAAGTTACTCTTCCAATTGAAACTGAATTGGATTATTCAGTAAACAGATTTCCAGTATCAGTTTACTGTATTATTTGAGAAAAGAATACAGGCAGATAACCACTGTGCAAATCTCGCCCACAGGGAACAGACTATGGTGTGGAGGTTCAATTCCTTGCTTTCATATAGAAAGCAAAGGAAAAATCCTGAGTGCCCAGTTAGTTTTTCTGTTTCAATTTCAGTTTTTGTAGAATGGGAGGATAGCAGCGCTGTGTGCTTGAGGTGGTATGAGAACCCTTGAGGAGAATGGAGGACTGTAGAAATACCTGAGGGAGTTTGTAGACGGATCTTTTCTAGAAGCAGCACCTCTTCTACAATGCTGGGGACTATCTTTGATCAAAGACAGAATCATCTTTGGCAGCCCTGCTGCAAATAGTGTTGTTTCATTTGAACACAAGTACCTACTTAACTTTCCCATTCCCTGTAATCTTCCTATGATAATATTGTTTGCTCTTCTGTGGCATTAGGGCTTGTATGTAACAGAGCTGGTAGGCAACACATTTATCTGTGTATTTTCTGGATAAAATAGATTGTGCTGTTTCAATCTTTCCATAGTTCATGATATTTAATAATATTTTTAGATTAGTATCAAAAGCAGAGGTCTGAGATCAAATCCTATTGTGGTAGATTCTGTAAAGATCAAGCTCAGAAAGTTTTATTCTGTTTAATAAACAGGAGAAGGTGAAGAAAGCCACAATAATTGCATATGTAAATTAAGGAACAGAACACACAGATCATGGCTTAGTTTCTCTGGGTTGTTTAGATGCCTGCTGCTTGTGGATTGATACTTGTTTGTGTGTAATATATTAGAACCTATGCGTGAAAACAGAAGCTGGGATCCTAGATGGCAAGTAGCTGCCTGGATAATGTGTCCAAACCTACCCAGGAGACTGAGAAACATTTCACTGAAATGTAGACATTACTCCCCAGGCTGTGGCTCTGTAGTGTAGGGTGTTCCAGCCAGGTTAGCTCACCACCACAAACAAAAATAGCATTTCTGCAACACAGCCAAGGAGGAGACACTTTAGGAATAGGCTATCTTAAATTCTGGGTGGTCTCGCAAGCCACATGCATATATGATCAGAGGATTTACCATCATGGTCTGAGACCATATCCTGGGATATAGATTTGTTTGTGGACAGACCTTGTTTGAAAACACAGAGGGTCCCAGAATCTGTGCTTGAGATAGTGCTGCTATAGAGCAGTTCTGCGGAGAGCTTCAGGCAGAGAGGCCCCATTTTAGTAAGTTTTAAATTTTGCACGGCAATGAAGTGCCGTTTGTAATCTCATGTCTATAAAATAGATCCGTAGCTGTTAGCTATGGGAGAGAATTACGTTGTCAACACTACAAAACTATTAATTATCCTGAAATTAGAACATGTCTCTGGAATGTAGAATAAATGAACACGAGGGCTTGTCAGATTGCAATAAACTCTGTGTGGTTCATTTGTAACTAATTCTGGAGAAGTGTTATGCAGTAGAATGTAAATGACAGGGTAACCTGTTATGTTAATTAGTCACTTTCTGGCTTTTCTGGCTGATTTTATTTTAAGTTTTCTGAGTTTAATTGGAAAAAAAAAAAAAAGCCAGGTTTTGGTGAAGTTTGTGGAAGCTGCAGGATTCAATCTGCCCTCTCTTTCTTTCTGGTCAGTCCTTTTCCGTTCTCTGCAGTTTTTCTTACTTTCACACAGCAGCTGTGTTCTAGGAGAGTACTAAGGACAGTAATTCCCACCTGTTAACTTGAGCACTATTCTCGTCAATCCTTGAGCAGTTTAACTACAGTTAATTCCCCAAGTTTGAACTGAAGATTTATTGCTATTTTTCTGGCTATTATCAAACTTCCGAAGTCTCTACATTACAGTTCTTATCCAGCTGTTCCAGCATTACTGAATAGCTTGCTCTTAGTCCTGCTCCTGGAATTGAACTCACTTGCAGAGATACAATGGCTTGCTATGTAAATTCAAAAGTATTTCTATCCACAACCAGTTTAGATGTAGTAAAAGGAAAATAAGATGAAGTTCTAGAAAGTTATTTTGCACTCTTTAAATATTTCCATCTGATACAAAGAGCTTCCTGTGGAAGGCAGAGGGAAATTAATGTATGCAGAATGGCCTGAAACATCCACTGCAATCAGTAAAACCATGAAGCTGAGGGAACTGTGTAGAACTGGGGGTTTGTAGTTGGCTGACTTTGTACTTTTTGCTGTTTTGATTTGAGCTGTGGTTTTGGCTCCATTTAAAACTGGGCCAGAACCACAGCTGTGGATCCAAATGCCCACAGTTTCTGGCCCAGGTCGGACTTGTTCATCTTGATCTCATCTCTGATTCAAAAGAACCCCCATATTCTAGGCAAAATTTAGTAGAAACCACTAAGCTGCACTGTTTGGAGTGCCAAGCCACAGTTTGGCACAGGTTGGTTTTAAAATGGCCTAAACCTGGTCACAGATTCTGTTGAAGGTGATCCAAAGTTGGATCACAAAATTTAGAAACTTCAGCAAATTTACAAAGAAACTCAGCATTTGCCATAAAACTGAGCTTGAGGGAGTGTTGTGAGATCTTCATTTTCTTGTGTGGACATTTCATGCAGTTCTGCAAACCCATCATAAGAACTACACCGATTCAGAGGAACTGGCAGTTCTGAGAACTTGTATGCTTGATAGTAGCTCTTAAAGAGCTGAAAGAAATGATGGAAATGTATCAGTTTCCTCTCTTACGCTTTTTCCATTTTTAGTGTTGTTCTGTTCTGTGTTCTGCACAATTAAAATAAAAGCCTTTGAAGTGTCGGAATTTGCATATTTTATTTTTTTTCCAGAGACTTTGTCACAGCTCTTATGCAAGCGATAGCATTAAACTAGAGCAGCACAATGAATTCCAGGAAGCAAGTAATCTTCATTAAGCTTGTTTATTTGCAGGAGCTCCATTAAATTAAGAACTCTTATCAGGATATGTCTGCACTGATGAAACTAGATTGACTGTTTGCCTGAAGAATTGGTTCCTACCTTGACACCTTGGGGTCCTGGGCTCTAATCATGTGTGTTTGCCAAACCTAGCAGTTCATTAGTTCAAACCTGACATTTAACCTACTGTTAGAAGAATAGCCTTTATAGTAATTTTACACAGTCTCCATTTTGCAAACTAAGAAACAGGAATGCAAAGTAAGGTATGACTTAAAACAGGTCAAAGAAAACCTGTGGCAGATTTGGAAAACTAGCCTACATCCCTGTCCACTGGATTTGAGTCCTGTGGCTTGCTTTTAAGACATTTCTGTTGTGGTGATGGCAGGTGTAATTTTGGCTAAGTTTGCAATCCAGTATGAAGTAAGAGAGCTTAGAGTTGGAGTTGGAACTAGGTGATCTTAAGGTCTTTTCCAACCCTAATTATTCTGTGATTCCATTATTCTCATGAGCCTTGCCCTCTGTACTGATCAGGCCTTATTAAGCCCTGTTTGGTTTCAAATGGGACTCTGTGAATATAAAGGCTATTATGCATGGATACACCTAATAACACAAGTTTTAACTGCTGCAGGGTGAGAGTTGCTGGCCCAAAAGGATCCTTGCAGGCCAGCATTCTTAAAGCACAGAGAAGTTTATCTTAACTCAGAAGATGCCATGATTCATTACAGGGCAAAGACTCATCATTCAAACGCATCTGAATATTTTATTCAAATCTATTTCTAGTCAGAGAATCACGACACAGTGAATGAAATTGTATTGCATTGAATTCAGTGGCAAAACTTCCAATTGATTTTAGAAAAGACAAGATTTTACTCATACATGAGCTAATTACTTAGTAAATACAAAGGCTATGCTATTTAATTTTACTTTCTAGGTATTCATGGGCTTACCTGCAAAGATCTGGGACTTCCAGGCAAGACAGCATGTGTTTCAGTTGTTTGTTGTCTATAGGATGCATCAGAATGCTTCATGCAACTTCTGCACCTAAAATGTCTGTAGTCTCCAGTGGCAGCAATGTGTGCTGTACACACAGACCATACTGATTTTAAGTGTTTCTCTGTTGCCAGTGTGCTATTTCCAAACACTAAGAACTGAGAATTACCTTAAATATCTAGCTAAACCTAGCTTTACTCTGCTGATTTCAGTGTGGCAGTTACACAGCTTGGTTAACAGGTGCCATTGTCAGGTATTTCATCTAGCTGGAAAGCTATTGATACATAATGCAGATGCTTGTCTTCAGCTGTCAATATCAAAATAGGCCTTTCATGTGAGAAACATGACGTATCGGGAAACTCTCTCCTTCCTCCCTATGGTTTACAAACAGGAGACTTGTTTTGTTCATTACATTTTTATGTCAAGCTTTACCTCAACTGTTTGCTAATTGTGACAGGCTCTAAGCATTGATTCACTCAGGAAACCAGTGCATTTGAAGGGAAGTTTTGCAGTTACAAAAGTTTCTCATTATGAATTCCTTACTAGTAGTGAAGTTGCAATGAAATTCAATTCCTGCTGGTTTACCATAATGTATTTGGACTGTGTTATTCCTCTTGGGTCTTGGAAATGCTGCTAAGACTATGAAAAAGAAGAAGATTTCAGATGCTGTGAACATTTGAGATTGGAGAATAGGCACCCTTAAAATCAGAAGCAAAAAAAAAAGAAAAAAAAATATTAATAAGACAAGTCACAGAATCCCAGTCAAATACCTTGAGCTCATGAAGCATTAAACCAAATTTGGCTTCCCACTTGGTATATTTAATAATGACTGTGAATCACTGGTGAGGTTTGTTCTCCAAATTATTTGGGAAGAAATTTATACTTTTTAAAGAATACCAATGAATTGATGTGTTTAAATTCTGCTGCTCTTCATTCTCCCCACCCCTGCAAGGGTGGTTGTGGTGAGTGGGACACATTAGCCATGGGCAGGAAGCCTTCAAAAAGAAGGCTCCACTTAAAAGATGTTTGTGCTTTTACTTAATTAACCCAATGGCATTTAGTTCCATCAAAGCTATTCTGCTATTTAATGACAAGAAAAATAAGATCTTAGTGAAGATGTGAGAAGAGATGAATATACATGTGCTTATATTTGCCCTCCTGACATGACCCATCATGTTGCTCTTTAGGACTAAAATTAAAATGCAGGGAATTGACAATTTTCATGAAAAAAGTATGTTTCTTCTCCTAATTGAAAATGTAGAAAGGCCCAATGGAGAGAGGCTGAACTCTGAAATGCTTGGGGTTTGTATTTCTATTGCAGGAGCTGTGTGTGTGTGCTTGTGTGTATGTACCATTTATAAATATATATCTGCTTTCACAGTGACAGAATATTTTAAGGTGGCCCAAACAGTTATTGGTACCAAACTGCTTGATAATGAATGTCTGGAAAGCTGTGATGACAGACCAAAGGATCAGCATTTTAAGTTTCCATTCCTGATGTATCTAGTTTAGACTGACTGTAAATAAAGTTCTAGTAAAGTTCCAAATGAGCAAGGCAGGGTCTTGTAGGGTAGGGTAGCATCATCTTAAGAATACTGCTGAAACATCCTTCTGAAGGGGCTTATTATCTGTGTGAATTGTGGAGAGATTTGTAAGCCTTGATTTTTAGTGAAGATTGCCTAAAGCAATATTAATTGAATATGCATCTTTCTGATAAACATACTGTACTTAGAAAACTGTTGTCATCAACATGACAACAAATGAGCATGGAAAAATAAAACCCCTGAGCAAGAGGCAGATTTGCTGATAAGAAATTCTACTGAGAAGTATGGAACTTGCCATTCCATTTTGGAAACAACTGCACCCATGTGGCTGCATCAGACGGACACTGTTTATGTGCAGTGGTGTTGGGTTCTGCATTTGTGTCACAATGTAAGACAGAAGAAGATGGAAAGTGATAGAAACAAAATGAATATGCAAAAAAGAGGAATCTGATTCAAAGGAGAGCAGCGCATGAAGAAATGACATCCAGCCTGGTGTATGCTCTTGCACTTCTGGGGTTCTTGAGCTGTCTGCTGCTTGGTTCCCTGCATTTCAAGGCGAGCATACAGCTTGCAAACAACCTGAACACTGCACACATGCTGTCTCCTATTTACAAAGACCTGAATGCTTTAGTGTGAGATCAGAATATTCCTTTTCTGAATACTTCATTTTGCAAAGTATATAACAGCTTCTACATAGAGAAGCTTGGTGTCAGATTAAACCATAGTACAGACTAAGTATGGCCCAGTAGCTACAAACTGCAGTGAATGTGACAAATAGGAGTAAAGCAATCCCAAACTTGTGTATCCTCTTTGCTTTCTTTGACTGTTTTTCCTTTGGCTTTGCTTAGATTCCCACATCTTGTCTTTTCCTTTAGCAGTTGTTTTCAACTTGCAGCTGATAGACAACTGTGCTTGTTCTGTGAACACCTCCTCTTGCATCTTCTCCATTGTCAAACATACAAGGTAGCTAGTGGCATTCCAGCAGGCACTTGGTAAACCAGTCCTCTTTGCTTCTAGATATTGACAGATGGTTTTACCTAGGTGTTTTGGTGAGTGAGAAGTTGGCCAGGGTTGAGGGATAAGATTGTCAGGCTGTAGGGGGGAAGGCAGGAAATTCTTAAATTCGCTGTTGCTACTGGAGGTTTTTACACATAGAAATGTGCCATGGGGTCAAGCTTGAGCCATGCAGGTGCATAGTGTTGAATACATTCTGGTGGTACCTGTGTAGCAAAAGCATCTTTCAGATTTAAAGGTTTGTTCTTGAACTTTGGTCTGTGAAAGGATATTTGCAAGAATCTTTTGCCAGCAGTAAGCCTGATTTTTTGAGAGCAAGCCCAGACTGGGAGGAAATCTATTAACTGGATTGTGACATACTGGAACCAGCAGCAATTCAAGCTGCCTAAGTCCAAAATTTCATCCATTCATATGTATGAGCTATATTAATGTGGCTGGTTTAGATCTGAGGCCTTTTTTTCTGCTCTGACAATGCAAGCATGCAAAGGTATCCTAATGGCAACCAGAATCTGGCTTTCATCTGTGAAACTCATGGGAGAAAAATAGGTACACTTCATATGGAATATTTCCCCCCTTCCACTTGGTAAGAAATGAGAAGGGGCCAATAGGTCATTGTAAGAAATTACACTATTTGTCTGAAGAGATTTGGAGTGAGGAACCTAACTCTCACTAGAGTGATAGCTCAAGACCTTCTATTTGGATGTACAGGCACTTGTGGGTGGAACCGAAAATATGTGTCTGAAATCTGATGAAGGATAATGATTTTCAACAATTAACTGGTCATCTGTTGTTCTTAACTGTGTAAGGAATCTGTGTGAAGGACTGGTTTGAGGTAGAGGAGGTTTGGGTTATGGCTTAACGTCACTGGTTAGTAGCAGACTGTTATAGTTTATTTCCTGTTTATGAAATTTTTTTCCAGTTGCTTTTCTCATATGTGTGCTCTCCTCTCAGCTTAGCTTGTATCATCTGTTGATAGTTCCTTTTCCTCTACTTGTGGAGATGTTCTTTGGTTGCATATTTCCTTGCAACAAGGATCTAAATATTTCTTAACGGTTTCTGAATTATATGACATACGAAGCTGAAGAGAATGTGCTTATAATGGTTCCAGGTTTTGCTTCTTTAAATTGACAGGGTTTTGGTTGCATTTGTCTTCCATGTAATCTTCTAGGAAGTATATAATAATTTGGAAATAAGGATAGAGAAATCCAAGATTATACATTGCAGTTGAATGATGGCTATACCTACTAACATCATGATAACTGGAGTGAATTTGAAAGATCTATTTCTCTCTGTTCCTTCTGCCATTGTACAGATGAGTATGCTATGGAAGTTATTTATAGGATTCATTTAAATTCTGCATTTTCCCCCAGCACGTTTTCCACCTTCTTTTTCACAGTACTTACTTGCAAAATCAATACTCTTAAACAGCTTTCTTTTAAACTCCCCCTACCTTCCTTTAAAGTTATCTTAGAGGGCTCCATGTGTTTCCATGGAGCTACTTTTTAAGCATATAGAAACAAACTGAGACACAAAACCTTACCTTCAAGGAAAGCCAGTACTATTGCACATTAGGAAGAGCCTAATCACACTTGGCTTCTGCAGGTACAGAGTTTAAAATGAAATTGTTGTTATTCAAAATACCTGGTACATGTTTTTCTGTTGTGTTGTTATATGCCATAACTCTGGTAAAATATCCTGTGAAATAGACTTAATAGTCTACTGCAGATTTGGGTTTAATATCCCTCTTCTTTTATAAGGCATTCCGCAGCATCTAAATAACAGTACTACTACCATGTAAGCAACTAAACAGACATAAATGTCTATAGCTACATGTTTCTATGTCCATGTTTAAGCAACTTCACAGTCTTCAGGATTTAAGAGTTGTTTAGCAGCCTGTAGAATTCATTAAGCAGATGTGACTGTAAAGATACAGGTAAGAATGGGAACTGGGGCCTCGGAGAAATGGTTTCAAGTATTTTAAATCTAAATGAGTAAAAATAAAAAAAAAAATAAAAATGGAGGCTCATCCAGGAAAAAGAAACCTCACTGAGCTTACAGCAGCACTGAAGAAGGGCTAACTGTGAAGGACTAGCATACAAATCACCAGATTCCACAAAGGCCTAATCTTGGGCTCTGTAACTACTGCTGGAGCTAGCTGAGCAGCCTGCAGCTCATTTATGCTGGGTACTGCTTTTGATGGTGTTTTCCCAGGTTGTGCCAAGCAGGTTTCCAAAAGCATTCCTTTGTTTTCCAGGTTCACCCTCGCTGGTGACAAAGTTACTTAGAGGTGGCACACCTTGCGTGGGAGTTATCATTCTTCTTCTTGTAACTCTCAAGGTGTTTCCATGTAATGAGTTTTAACCATGTCCCTCATGGTTCTGTGACTTTGTTGTGACAGTCTAGACACCTTGGGTAGGCACAAACAAGATGAAGTTAATGTTTCACAGGGCCAGGACACTTGGCTGGGCCTGCTAAGTTGTGTCTTTTGGCTCAGCTTTTTTGAAAGGCAGCAGCATGAGCAACTTGAAGCTTAAGTTCAGAACAGATCTTTGTGATCCTGTTCTCTAAAGCTTTCCGTTTCTGTAATGTTTTTTATTTAGAATCTCAATGTTCTTTGAAAAAAAAACTCAGTGAATTAAACCTCACAGCAAACCTGCGAGAGAAATGTGAGATTTACTACTATTTGTGACAAAATAACTAAGTTTTAGAAATAGCACAAAAGAGCACTTCTCCTTCTGGGCCTAATACTTTTGATCAAATGCAACAGAGGAGCAAATCGAGATGCAAAGTTTAGGGTTTGCTGCAGTAGCATTTTGGGATAGCTCTATCGCAGCCAGAAGGAGCCTCTGATTCCTTGTAGCATTTCCAATATTACTTCAGCTTAAATTCAAATTTAAGCTATTAGTTCAGCTAACAAGGAATCAATACTGACAGCCAATAACCAGTTCTTTAGAAAGAGGCTAACCCATCTCCTAGTGCATCTGGCAAGTCATGCAGCAGTGTGCACTAGCAGTCGGTTGCCATCATGCATGGGGCAGCATGACTGTGCGTTCTGAATACAGGTCTGAATACAGGTGAAGAGTCTTAGGCGTACAAATATTTGACCATCGTTGCCTTTAAGTTTCTGTTCCTGGAACCTTTGGTTTATTCTACTGGCAACTAGGACAACTTGAGCACTTTCAGTTCTGATGCCCCTGTGCAACTGAGAATCTTCTGCAGGTATGGTTAGCTTTATTCCTTTCATAGCTTTCCAAAATATATTTTATATTATCAATTTACTGGTGATGATATCTCTAAAAAAAAAAAAAAGTCAAAATGATAAAATACCTCTTCCCAACTTCTAGTAATTCTGTCAATGGAATCACAGAATAGTTAGGGTTGCAAAGGACCTTAAGATCACCAAGTTCCAACCCTCCTGCCATGGGCAAGGACACCTCCTGCTAAAAAATTTGTCACCCAAGGCTCTGTCCAACCTGACCTTGAGCAACACTGGGGATGGAGCATTCACAGCTTCCTTGGGCAACCCATTCCAGTGCCTCATCACCCTTACAGTAAAGAACTTCCTCCTTATATCCAATATAAACTTCCCCTGTTTAAGTTTTAACCTGTTATCCCTTGTCCTATCACTATAGTCCCTCATGAAGAGTCCCTCCCCATCATCCCTATAGGCCCCCTTCAGATACTGGAAGGCTGCTAGGAGGTCTCCA
>JASSUY010026791.1:0-15947 GCA_032466535.1 Forpus xanthops | reverse complement strand
TAAAAATCCAAAACACAGTGCTACACCAGCTACTGCTTAAAGAAAAATGACTGCTGCTGCTGAACCCATGACAGAAGATCTCTCCCTTCTCCCATCTTTTTCGCAGGATTTGTGTTGCCTTTGGGCCTTTGAAGAAGAAAGAAGAGAGAATCAGAGACTGATGTCTTGCTGCTGGTGAGAATACCTCTCTGGATTGATCTTGTATTTTAATCCCCTGTTGTATTCCCCCTCCACTTACTCAACATACAGAAGCTAAATGGAGAGAAAATGGCTTTCTTAAAAAGATCAAAATCTCAGAAGGCTTTGAACCCTTAAATAATATGGAAGATCACAAGAAGCCCATTCAAGTTAGAAGAATCTTCTCATCACCTTGAATTATATCAGTACCATCATTCTCTTTATTGCCCTTAGAGTCTAAGACAAAATAGCATAACAAATGACACTGTGGCCTGTGGATTTCTGCCTGCCATTTGTAAGTTAAATCACCAGCAGCTGTCACGATCAGGAAGAGTGGTAGTCAGTATTGGAGAGAATAAACGTATAGATGAAAATGAGTGCTTGATTCCTTAGGGAAAGAAAGCAAAATTGAACAGAAGTGGAGTAGTACAGACAGCACAGGTGCTAAATGAATAACTCGCAATGTTGTAAAAGGAGGATGGGGCAAGTACCTTATAAGGATCATTTACGTATCTCAGTACTTCTGTCTGAATTTGCATTGTGTGTTGCCTCTCAAAGTGAATGGAAAATGCCTCTAAATGTCAAGCATTTTTATTAGGAATGTTTATGCTGTACAACAGTTGCTACAATAAGCAAAACTTTGACGTTTCAGAAGGTCAGAGATAACTCCTTCTGCTTCTTAGTACTATGAGCTCACTTCAATGAATCTCTTGTGTGGAGCCATATGTTGGTTACCTTCCTTTGACTGCAGTGGGGAGCAGGCCATTCTTATGGAACCGTCGCTTGGTCCGTATGCAGGCTGAAGAACAGCTCCTTCACAACTCACAACCAAACAGAAATTAGTTGTTGAGTATACTTTTCATCTAAAAATTCTTCATGTCTCCAAATAACGATTAAAAAGATTTCTGAGCAACCAGAGGACAAAGGGTGCCAGGTATATTCACTGTTTTCCAGAAGTAAGGTAGTACATTAAAAAGGAGTCCAACTTCCTTTCTCCCACAATTACAGATGCAGTACTTTCGTCATTTTTGTTTCAGTGTTAAGCTTTCTTGGTTCAACAAACACAAGATACATTTATAAATGTGTGCTGGGAAGGTACTGTGCATTTTTCTTCCTCCCTTAGCTGCATATTTATGTGATCCATGCTGAGCGCTGTTTTGCAGGTAGGATCTTCTGCATGAAACAATGCTGAATTCCTCTTGTTTGTAGATTGGGTACCTTTCAACTGATTGAGTCTCATCTGCTACATCTGTTAGCACTTCACTGGGAAGTGTCTTGCCTTGATGGCCTGTCACTCTTCAAGAAGGATCCTTCCCTTTTGTTCTTAAATTCTGTGCAGCATTTCTTTCTCTTTGTTAGATGGATCAGTTCTCCAGAATTCACGATCTTTAATAAACACATCATTGACAAAATGCTTTCATCTATTCTGTAGATTTTGTAACATCTCTAGAAATTATTTTGCTCCTTCTATGTGTTTTGCATAATTTTGACAGCAAATCTGTTTATTTCACTCTCAGAGAACTAAAGTTTTTACTTTTTAATAAGTCTTTGTTCTTCTCCAAGCTCAGTAACTGTTTGTCAGATGCTTGCATGCTTTGGTGGCAGATTTTTAACCACTCACCTTGACAACTGAATTGATCATATGCAAGACCACAGCTCAGGTATCCCCCCCATCAGTGTAAAAGAAAAAACTAATATCTGGATTTTTATTATCTGTAAAATGCCTGCATCAGAGTCTTTACTTTTCAAGTTTTAGGTTTAGTGTGTGCTACAAATTAACGTCATCCAACGTCCCACACAAACATACCTGACATTCTGTATTACATACAAAAAAGTTACTCGTGTGTATCATAAAAATAAGCTTTGTATCTTATGTGATTTGCTGATGAATGAAATAGATGCAATGCATCAGTACAATGCCAAAATACCTGGTTTTACTCATACTTGAATGTGGACATCAGAATTTGATTCTTTGCTAAAAAACATTCACAGGAAGAGGAGCTTGCACTAGTAATGCACAAACACACTAATAAGATAGGCCCTCACCTCACTGATCCTAACAGTTTAATTACTAAAGTCAACAGCAGGATTTAGACAAAAAAAATGGAGCACCACCAGGGAAAATACCCAGCAATGAGAATTGGGAACTTAATCTATTGAGTACTGAAATTTGGTGGTACTGCATAGAAGACGTATAGGAAAGATGGCCTGCTGGCAGAGGATAAGCAGAGATGAAAAAAGTTGAAGATCAGAGCTTTTCTCCACAGAAATATTAAGCCCAGAATTTCAGGACTTGTGTAAGACCAGAGTTCTGCCCAGGGACTCACATACTTCAGAAGTAATGAAGACAAAACACTGAAGTTAAGGTGTGGCTGAGTTAAGGCTGTGACCTTTTGGTAATTCGTAAGTTTGAATTGTGGTTGCATGTCACAGCCCAGATCAATTCCATCCAAGTTTAGCCACCGACATTAGGTGACCTCACTAGGATAAAGCAGTAAGGTGCTAAATAGTACAGGGAAAGAGAGAAGACTGTGAAATTGAAGCAGCACTGAAATGACTGCTGGTGCTGCTTGCTTGGTCAAAAGGCAGCTAAACATAACTATGCTCCAAATGTTGATGCTTCTTTTAAGTGCCAAAACTTCAATAAAATAAATTAAATTTTAGGAGTCCATCTTCTTCAGTATTGAGGCAGACAGACCTCTTCAGAAGTTGTATACTGACCAGAGGAAGCTGCTTTTTTTTAAATCTCAGCTAAACCAAGTAATTGCATTCAGGCACATCATTCAGGTGTTGATGCCAAAGTTAGAGCCTGCACCTGGAGAGCAGCATGTCCATTGTCACCCACTATCCATAGCGCTAGCTGGTTTCCTTCATTTCAATGTCACATGCACAGGGCACAGGAGGTGAGGGTGGCTGCATGCTGGCCCATTTGAGGTATCAGCAAAATGCATTTAATCACTCTTTCCTCTTGGTACACACCATCTAATACAGGTCTCAGATACTAACTGGTCAGCCAGTAGTACTTGAAGGTATAATGTGTTGGGGAGCTATTAACAACGAATATGGAGGTTTTTTCACTTGTCTTAAATTTACAAATTGTGGTTTAGCCCCTGATGGCAACTGAGCCCCGCATAGCCACTTGCTCATTACCACCTTGTGAAATAGGAAAGAGAATCAGAAGGGTGAAAGTGAGGAAACTCACAGGTTGAGATAAAGATAGTTCGTCAGGTAAAGCGAAAGCTGCACATGAAAGCAAAGGAAAATCATTCAGTACTTCCCATGGTCAGGCAGGTGTTCAGCCATCCCCAGGAAAACAGGGCTCCACATCCGCTATGGTGACTTGGGAAGGCAAACACCATCACTCCGAATGTCCTCCCCTTCCTTCTTATCCTCCCTAGTCTTGTATGCTGATTGTTATGTTATATGGTCTTGGATATCCCTTGGATTAGTTGGGGTCAGCTGTCCCAGCTGTGTCCCCTCCAACTTCCTGTGCACCCTCAGTCTACTCACTGGTGTAGTGGAGTGAGGAGGAAGGGCCTTCACTCTGTGTGAGCACTATTCAGCAGTAACAAAAACATCCTTATGTTACCAACAGTTTTCCAGCACAAATCCAAAACATAGCCCCATTCCAGAGACTGTGAAGAAAATTAACTACACCCCAGCCGAAAACAGCACTGAATTTTATTCTTTTTTACATTTTAATTGCTTATGACCATTATTTTAAAATAGAAGATAGCAGCTAAAGTTTTAAATCAACAACAGAACTCAAACAGTTACTGCAGTTCATTATTAGCTTGGAAGAAAACAGAGCTGTGATTATTTCCCTAATTGTCCTTAAAGTCATTATTACATATGCAAGTACAATTTGGCACTCTCCAGAGTCTTTCCCTCATTACACTGTGTGATTCACTAAATTACACGATTGTGATTAGTGCGGCAATCAGTGTCCAAGTGGTATCAGGCAACTACTGGGCTCCTTTTGCGGAGGTCAATTTAATTACATTGTGCATGACAGAAACCAGGCCAACTGAGTATTGCCTTTGCCACCAGCAATTGACACCTGAGTGTTAATGAGCTGGTAATTAAGAGCTGGCAGACACAGGCACACTTTGGTGTTTGGGACTGGGATTACCATATGCTTCAATGCCTCTATGCTAAAAGCCTTAAGTTATCCATTTCCTAAAATATAGGGGATTTTAAAATAAAAGTAAATTATGGCATTTGCAAATAACAACCAGGAAAACACTTTTAATCAGGACTGAATGCTGCCTCTCATGAACTTCTGAGAAATTCTCTCTTTCTACTCTTAATCTTTTTTGCCAGCATTTAATTCTTTTTTTGTGCTATGTGTTTACCAATGCATGCTCACACTGGAATTGCCTATAATCAAAGAGATGGTTTTAAGTTTTTTTAAAAAGTAAGCAAGCATTGTTATTAATTTCACTACTGTCATTTGGCCTAGAAAACTTCATCAGAGCTGAACTTGTATCAAAAGTTCTTTCTTACAATTTAGAAATCAATGCAATACCTTTCTCAAAGAGAGAGAAAACAAATTTGGTAAATGTTAAAAGATATGAGTTTGATTGCCAAGAGGCTATAAATACAGAAATGTTAGTAGCAAGTTTCCTGGATTTTTCACTGATTTCCCTAAATTGTTCTGGTATCTTTGAGGGTCTGGACTATTGTCATCTGCTATTATTAAAATGGAATCTTGTGTGCAAGCCTCTGCACAATACAGCTGTATAGAAAAGTCATGCATCTCTGCATTCCTAAATATCCATGATGCAAATTCTCCTTGGTTTCATTAATAATATTTGTTTTAACTTCTTGCGTGGCTTTTTTTGGCCAAGCAATTAGTTCCATGCTTTTCCTAGAAAAACAGACAGACACGGATTTGTTTGCAGTGTATCGCTTAGGGAGGGTGAAATGGCTGGCTGCTTTTGCAGAAGGCAGTAGGAAAGGCAAAAGACAGCTCCACTGGAGTTGCTTTCCCAGTACCTTTATGCTCCTTTGAAAACAACCTCTCCATACTGTCAAAATGTATGAAGAAGAAAGAAGCTGATGAAGGAGACTGAGCTTAAGGAGAACTGAAAAGGGACTGGCATGAAGGAGAGTGTGATGACAAGTCAGTGAGGGAGGTAGGGAGGGAGGCTGGAAAATTAGAGAGGAGGAAAAGATATATGGTAGGGAAACCACCTCTGAAAAATAATCTCAGAAACATAAACCCCAGAAGCGTAATTACCAGGAAACATAGTCCCAGGAAAATTAGAAAGAGAGGGAAGGACAAGTTACATGGCATGGAAACCACCTCTGAAACATAATCCCAGAAAATCAGTATTACCAACACTTATGATTATGTTGGAAATATTCCAGTTTTATTATCATGTTCCTCAAGTCCTGTGATTATATGCAGCTCAATTTTAAATTTAAGAAATATATGTATTGCTAGCTGTCAAAGAGATTTTAAGCTAAGTGCACAAAGCGAATAAGGTAAATTAAAAACACTCCAATGATTTTTAGCATTTTCATGAGTTTCATGAGGTTAACTCTGAGTGTTCAGTGTAAGGAGTAGAGGGAGTGAACTGATTTCTGTGATGCAGCATGCATAGCATTTGTGGCTATAATTTCTGTATCTTGATTTTGTTATATAACAGGGTGATATGATATAGTCAAACCCAATATTATACATTTAATTATCACAGTGAATTTTTTTTTGTGTGAAGACTACTTGATGCATGCACTTATTGAAAAGTCCTTTCCTGCATCTCTTTCATGATGTCTTAAGCAAGTGGTGTTGCTACAGACCTCTCCTTCCTCAACAGCCTGCAACAGCCCCCAGCAAGTAAAGTGCAGAAGCTATAAGGGTCCTTCAGAACTTATTTCAACAAACCCACCTTTCAGGGCACCTTGAGGTTAATAGGAGACCCACTGCTCACCAGGTCTGGCAGCAAACTTTGAAATTGTGGGACCCTTGTAGCAGTTACATTTTCCTCCTTTTGTATAGAGTGACTCAGTGAAGTGGCTTAGACAATTTTCTGGTGGCTTTACGAAACCAAAGATTGTTCACATCAGATGAAAAACATATTAAATTTACTGAATCTTAATTGTGGGATTTGCTCCTAATTTTCTTCTTTTAAGGAGTTTGCCTTTTTTTCACTGAAACCTCTGTAGGACATACAGTCTTTTATATGGAGATTGCTATAATTATGCTTTGAAATAGGCTTTGAATTCTCAGTGGCTTAAATGAGAACATGAAAGGGCAAATGTTATGCTGAGCTGAAGGATATGAAAGTGGCACGTACATCCATCTAAAATGAGATATAGGGACGAACAATTCTTTTCACAGAGATATCAGCTCTTGACAAGCTACTGAAGGATCTTTGCAGCCCCAGAATCTGTCTTGGGCAGCACAGAAATGCTGCCTAGGGACAGCTGATCAGCCTACATTTTTTAATAGGGAAAGGTGAGTAGGTGTTAAGTGAGACAGGAGAAGAGGAACACCAGGAAAGCTGAAATCTGCGGGCTGGCCACAAGCCCCAGGCTGGCTCTGGGCTCCTGAGCCAAGGGGGAGCAGCCAGGCCACCAGTGCCCCAGGCAGTCCACTTACATCATGGCTGTTACGTTATTTTATATGCTATAAAAATACCGTGTTTCTACCAATAAAGCTCCTCAGCCCAGGCCTTGGGGCCAGCCTCAATGTGGCTGGAGAAGCCTGTGTCTGTGAGGGTGAGGGCTGTTCCTGTGTGCTAGAGGTGGGAAGCCATGAAGCCACCCACCACCATCTGGCTTGATTATTTCTTTATCTTTTTGTTTACATGGAGAGCCTGCTCCCAGCCCTAACAGACAGGATCACCAAGCTGGGCATGCAAGAGTGGGGCTCTGCCTCTTCCTTCATGGAGAAGCCCACTGCTGCCTCCCAGACATGGTGAACACCCTAGACAGCAGTGCAGGAGAGATGGGAAAGGTGCATGCCCTGTTCCACAGGATGCTATTTTAGCAGTGTGAAAACATGTTGGCAAAATAGCTACCTGCACCATTATTGAAAGGAAAGACATGCAGATTCTTCCCATGAATGGAAACAATCAGGTCCCTTTGTATATAAAGTGTTCTCTCGTGTCCATTTTAGAATGGTTTGGGTTGTAAGGCAACTTAAAGAACATCTAACTGCAATTTTCATTTAATGCAGCCTGCCATGTTATGTGCGTATATATTCCATTTTTTTCAAAAATGTACTTTAAGCTAATGTATTTTAATCAAAATGTATTTTAAACTGCAAAGTGTTTAAGGTGGTGGGTTTTTTTAATTCATGCCTGCACAGAAAATGTTCTCATTCAGGCTCCCTAAAACACATGCTTTTTTTAAACCCTAGAGTCAAACGTTAGTGAGAAGTTTGGCGTTTGGGGCTTTTTTAAAACTTATTTTAAGTTAATTTATTTCAGTTAACACCTAAAAGTTTCACACTAGGTCCTCGTTTTGCTGGGAGGAGGGTGTGGGATGGACCACCCAGGCTGGGAAGGGGAAGGCAGGTCTGACCAGAGTGAGGGAAAGATATTGAGCAGGAAGGTGTTAGTGTTCAGAGACAATGCAAACAGTTTATACAGCAACAGTATAGAGGAACAGTAGGAAATCTACGATGCTATGAATGGTCTGGGCTAGAATAAATGGATCTAGCCTGATGGGCTTCCTCTGCTTGAGCAGGCAGGGTCAGTGGTGTAGTGCAACAGCTCTCCCAGGGCTGCAGGCACCATGTGCTAATTAATGAACATACTTCAGAGACCTCTGCTGACACCTGCCCTTAGGTGAGCTTAAAACAAGCAACTAACCCTCCAAACCCCCAATGATTACTATAATCAAAGGCTGATGCAGGCTTTGAGCTATCTAAGATGTAGAACAGTGTGCTTGAGTGTTATTCCTGATGCTTTTCCCTTCAAGGCTGCATCAGATGTTGGACTTAAGCAATGGGTTCTTTGTTTGATAGAAGTCAACCTCTGTGATGTTCTTAGCGGTATTATACTAAAACCAGACATGTAGTAAATGAGGAAATAGAGCTCAGTAGGAAACAACTACTCTAGAGGTAATAATCCCTGAATCTTGAACTTATATGTGTTTTTTGAACTTATACTATGTGTATTGATGAAAGTTTTTTCTTGTTTTGGTGCTTGTTTTTTGTTGGTTTGTTGTTTTTTTTTTTTAAGTGTGAAACCATAGGAAGTTTGTTTTGACTAAGCAAAGGCTGAAATTTAATAAGAAACTTGCTCTGTCATAATCAAGTGGTGGTGGTTGTGTACAACCAACGCTTGTGTAGTTGGAAATATTCCCCTCTTCTTTTTCATTCCTTTTTCATGGAAAGTCTCAGCCTTGGCCTTGCCTTTTTGAAGACTTTAATGGACAGGCCAATTGAAAACCTTTGTTTTCCTTCAGTACTTAAAAACGGATCACCTGTGTTTGGATGTTATAATGGAGTAAAGGGAAAACTGAACATGTGCTAGGATTTGGCTGTGTTGCAGCTATATGCATTTGGAATCATAGCTAGGTTACAGCCAGATGCACAGAGTCATAAAATTTAACTGATACTATTACTAAATTGTGTGTTATTTGGTGTGGCTTGAGGATGGAACAGAAAACTTTGGTAGTTTGGTAGAGTGTTTCAGAAGCATTTAAGAATGTTGCTCTTGGATGAATGTGCTGTTCAGAGCATGTCCCCAAACCTTTTTGATTGCAAACTCCGAATAATGAAAAAAAAAAAGGCACATCTATGATAGGAGTATGTATTTATAAATTATGTATGTGTACTACATAATTTATGTGCTAATATGTTTATGGACATTATAAAACCACTACAAAAATAGAAATTAAAAAGAACAAGATAAAGATTAAATGAGTTCTACTGTAAAATATTATTTAAGGGTGCAAAAATATATTTTCCTGCACCACAGTGGATGGCCTTACATATTGTCTAGGTGAGTGCACCCTGCTTTGGGGACCATTGACTTAGTGCATCTTTGTAGTTGACCAAGAAACTAGATGTTGGAGTGATAGAAACAAATGTTGGTGTATTTTGACGTAAGTACTTTTCCGACTGTAGAGTTCATTGTCCTATTTCTAACACTCTTTTATTCTTCCCCTCTTTCTCTGTATGCAAATTCTTTGCTGGCTTATCATGAGGTCAAATACCATAATTAAAATTCACTGGCAGTGAGAACTGAATTTGGCTGAGCTGTGGAAATACACAATGAACTTAGTTATACCCTTTTTTGATGCTTTCTGCTATGATTGGTACCTGAAACTACTTCCAGAGTTGCGGTTTTGCAAAGGCAAGATTTAAATATTTAAAATTATTTAAATAATGAAGTTATTTAAAGGTCGGTTGTTTTGCTTGTTGTTTTTTTTGACATAAGTTTGTATACTGAAGTTCAGGGACATGTTCTGCTTTTATTTTTATGTGCTAGTTTTTTTTCTGCTGAAAGCTATTTTGCAGTGAAAAAAGTTACAAGAACACCACTACAAACATTACCTTTTCTTTTCCATAACAGACAAATTTCTGGCAGTGGGAAACAAATGGAAACTTAATGAGAAGTGTCTGATTTATCTGGTAAGTTCTTGTGCCTTAGAATTATTTGGTGTAAGAGTTTGAATTTTGCTTTTAGTGAAGAACAATCTAAAAAAGTTGTCCTTGGCCTACCATTTCATAAAATTGCATGAAAGCTCTTATGGAAATGGGAATATGTATGTTTTCATCCTGAAAGTGAATCCTTGCTCCTAACAGGTGTGTAGTAGCTTCACTCACCCTCGCAAATGAAAGGTGATACATTTACCAGTGTTGGCTAGGAGAAATATTTAAAAAGTTTTATATTTAATTGGTAGGAAGGCATGTTCAGGGGCATAACCTCACAGAGAGCTCATCTGGTGTTCAGTGTGTACTTTAAAGGTCTAATGTCAAAAGGGGAGATACTGCATGTCCACTCTTTAATGCAGCGCAATGCAGAGATCCTTGAGCTAGCTCAGGTATCTGAGCATCAAATCCTGCCCTCAGTAAGAGGTTTTCCTCCCCACACCCTGCCACTTAAGAAAGATACAATCTTGAAGCCACTGTTTTACTTCTGGGACATGACCTAGGGTTTTTGCAGGGCAGTTCACTATGCTGTTTTATCAACCTATTTGCTGAAATCTTTGAACTGAGATGTACAAACTGGGGTCTACATACAGTATGGCTCCTAACCGTTTCTATTTAGTTGGGTTATCGTTGTAGAACATTTTACGTAGAATATAGAACATGGCAAACATTAAAAACTGGATTTGGAGAAATGAGTGCTCAGAATGTGAGACCTCTCCAGCTGACTGACAGGGAATACTGGCTGAAAACAGGGTGCCAGTGGCTGTGTGAACCTCATCTTTGTGTTCATGATTTATCTTTTATTTATTACGCAGGAAATCTGGGAAGCAAGGTTTTGATGTAAGCAATTATTATACAAACTGGCTTCAAGTTCAGATAGTGTAAATTGTTAAGAGGTGAGGTGAAATATTCGAATAGGCTATGTGCTCAGTGTTTGGAGTAGCACATTAAAGGTGTATGACAAATGTTTTGCTGATCAGGCATGCTGAGCAGGGTGTTAGGTTAAGTTGGGGCTGAACAGGAAAGAGAAACTATGTATGATGTTCTGGTTCCTTTCTGTGCTCTTGGACACACTTCACTTTCCTAGTGTGTTCAGTCTGGGGAAAGCCTTGGAGGGCAGAGTGATAATCTGAAGGCTATTGGGCTGGTAATCACATCTGGGAGGGACCCCTCCCCTTATTTCAGAGGTATGAGTGCAAAAGGGGGATGTTCCTCGTCTTTAATCTGATCACACACTGGATTTAAGACTTTGTTTTCTGCTAATGTGCTGTCCTGCAGAACAATGTCTTGGTGCATTCTAATAAACGCAATTCAAGTCTGTAAGCCTGCTCTATTTGAAGAAGTTGTCTAAAAGGATTAGGCAGCCACTCCTTGAGCTTGAGTTTTAGTGAGGTTCTTGATTTTGTTTCAACCAATACTCCTTTAAAGTGGAGAAGAAATCTGAGTGGGAGAGAAAAGGGATGGAAGGCAATTTCTTTGAATAACAAAGGTACACACTGAAATATAAGTTTCAGATGCTTGGCCATTTGTTTCTTGATAAATAGGAAGATTTGTGTCTTCTGTGTTTTTCTTTAGTTAAGGAAAAAGAATACTTTGGGAAAGAGAAATCTGTAGGCATTCTAATTCATAGAGTGTAAGGTTGCTGAACTTACCTGATCAAAATAAACTTACTTAATTTGAAAGAAGTCACATTTCATACTGCTGGTTTTAAAGTACCCAGTTATTGCTGTTGCATACAATAAAACTGCTGCTTAAAAGTCTTTTTCTGTGATAACTCCTTTAATCCTGCTGGGGAGAAACTAATTTTCCCTACTGCTCTCTTCTTGCTTAATATCTATCTATCTTCTCCACTGTTATTTGAGTTCAAATGTATGTAAACAAACATGCCATTGGAAGGTGCAAGAAGTGATTTAATGATTACGACTCTCCTCCACCCTTTTCATTGCTGAGACTACTTTATATTAGACTTACTTTAAGGCTCCTACATTGATGGCTTTGTGGGTTAATATGTTGTGTCTCACTATCCACTGATTTATTTCTTTGAAAATCTATGCTTAAGAGCTCATTGTGTAGAAAAGAAATTGATGCCAAGTCTAAAGCTCTTCGTTTCTTGCCTTCTTATAAGAAAATACAGGTGGGCTGATGAGTGCCACTTACAGAGTGATGTCTTTGGGTAGGACACTAGTAATCTGAGTCCCATGGCTTGCAGTTAATTTCATATGTCACCAAAAAATTGTCAGGCTATGATTAGCCTCAAACATTCCTGAGGCTAAAGGTAGCACATGCTATGCTGCTCATCAGTGGAAATTCTGTTTCTTGGAAATGCTTTAGAATAAATGAGAAAAAGTTGGATTTTGAGGATGGAAGTGACATCATGATAACTTGCTATAAGATTGATTTTTTAATTTTTTTTTTCTGTAGGCAGAATAGATATATATGCTAACTCATAAACTGTTCTTCATCTATTCTGCTCACTTCTCACTGCTCTTTAACAAAAATAAACTCATCTAAATCTGAGTTCTTGACCCCCTACTCTTATCCTTGTTTGATTTTGGTGAAATATCCTTGCTTTCAGTTGGACTCCTAAGACTTGATTAACACAAGAGTTGGATGTCTGTAGTGAAAGGCAGGAGTCAGAAAGCAGCTCCATGCATCCACTGATTCACAAAATAACATTCCTCTTGAAATGCAGCTGTGTAGATTAACAAGTTACCCTCTGCAGGCTTGCTCAGAAACATACAGGTTCTGAAATGCCCAGAACTTGCTTAGTTTCACCGTTTTGTAGATCAAACTCAAAAAAACTGGTGTTTCTCAGCATCTCAGGAGGTAAACCATGGCACTTAGTGATTCAGATCCTGTGAATGTGCATGCAAGTGAGAGTTATGTGCTTCGTGGTTTTACTCATAACTGTTCCCTGAAGAAACCAGAATAATGTGCTGCCTAATAAATTGGTATTCATGCTAAGATTTGTACAGCTGTCAGAACAGCAGAGAGAACAAACATCCCGGTGCTGCTACAACTACTTCTCACCACACTGAACCTCGATTCTCTTGGGAATCATAGAACCATTACATGCTTCATGTGCAGGACAGCTGGACGGACATGAGTCTGTTTTGTCAGTCTCCAAGACAAGCTGCTCTGTCTTCTCCTCTGTGCTTGCTGGGGATTACATTGTTCCCTGCTGTTTTCCTGAGCCTCTTTCATGTCTGCCTGTGGTGGTATTACCTTCAAGAGGTGTCACTCCTTTGAAAGCTTGTTTTCTCTCAGCCTTTCAGACTGTTGTGTGGTTGGATGATGATTGCTATTCAACTCTTCCTGTGAAGAGCCAGATTTGAATTGATGACCAAATTGACTTTTCAAGCACAAATTTGGGCATGACAGTGAAGAATTACTTCTGAGATTTGCAGTAAATATGATAATTATAACAATTATCATGCAGATAGGAGAGAGCTGGAAGAAAATTTTTAGTCTAGATGGGGAAGTACACTCCATTTCCTCCTGTATTGCTATAGATGAACTGAGCAAGTAGTATCTATGTGTGGATTATTCTATGTTGTCTGTTTCATCCCAGGAGTGAAGAGGTCTGAAGAAGCCCATTCATCACCAATACATTTTTTTGTGATCTGATACGTAGTATCTGTTCAGGTTAACGGCACTATGGTGGTAGCTTGAAGGGATGGCTTTGTTGTTTGGGTTTTTTAATAGATTTCTATGCTAGGTAATCCTTCAAAATTCTCAGTTCTCAAAGATAAAATTTATCAGAAAACTTGAAAAGTGAAGTTCTTCACAGTGAATATTCCAGACTAACTTTAGGGGATACCTGCAGAAAACATGAAAGTCAACCTAGAGGAACTCTTTTTTTGTGGATTTTGTTACATACCTGATGAAAAGTGAGAAGATAACACTTGTCTATTTGATCAGCTGAATTTTGAAACCTTCAGAATAGCATTGTCTGTAAAAGAAAAAAAACAAAGTAGTAAACTTCATTCCTGGGAATGTTGGTTCTGAACTGTAACAAGCAGTGGCTGCAGAATAGTATAAAGGAAAGAGGAGAGACTTGAATAACCTGTGTAATTCAGTAAGATGATGTGAACTTTCACAATCAATTTCCACATATAGCAATACAATTTTCTTTTTTTTCTTATTATTTTTCTGAAGCATCCCTGTTGTCTTTTATATTCTTCACAGTTCTTTCTTAACTCTCTAGACATCTGAAAAACCTGCTTCTGCATGCTATTACTTTGTACATTAAATTTAGAGTTCAGTGTTTCATTTTTGGTATAACTGCAGATTATACAATTGTTTTGAAATAAGCTTTAGGTGAATATGATTTGAGCTGCATCACTTCTGAGGAGTAAGAGGGATAACCGTATCTTAAAAGTATGAAAGACTCACAGTGGGGCAAAGAAGGCACTAATATTCTCAGATCTAGTATGTAATAATACTCCTGCAATGTCACATATATGTGTTACAATAGTTAGGAATGTATTTATGTAAATTTAAAACACTTCCTATCCAGAAAATGTTCTGGATTGAAAGAATATACAAGTTATTTAATGTGACAGAACAAAAATCTAGCTGCTGCTGAAAACAGAAGGCAGAAATATGGAGTGGACGGGTGATATTTAATGAACAGTAGCTGTGTATTATTGAACATCAGCAAAGGATCTGTATAGCCAGATTAAAGACAGATGACCTTTTTAGAGTTTAGTTAACCTTTTGGTCACTATTGAGAGTTATCACTTATGAAGATAAAGGTCAAGCAAGCTGGAGCTTGGTCTTCATATATTATTTTCTTCCTGTAATGAAAGTTATGCTTCTCTCTGTTCTGCTTTCTTAAGGAGCTATAGGAGTTCTTCAGTTGAACAGGAGGAGTGTATGGAATGGTTTTAAGTTTTTCAGTCCGTGCTGAAATGATTTTGATGGGGGAATCCTTTTGTATGAAATAGATTGTCCTTGATCTTTAATCTTTTCAGTATCGTCCTATTAATGCTAAAAAAATTAAAATCCAATTTGTGAAAGAGGTTAATGCTTGATGTAGATTTGCCTCTATACAAATGCCCATAACATGGGGAACAAACAAGAGGAATTGAGGATGTGTGCCCGTCTATGGGGGTACGATATCATAGGCATCACAGAGACATGGTGGGATGGCTCCTATGACTGGTGTGTTGGAATGGAAGTTTACAGACTTCAGAAAAGACAGGCCCGGTAAGTGGGGAGAGGGAGTTGCTGTTTATGTTAGGGATAGGCTGGAGAGTATGGAATTCTGTCTAGGGACAGGTGAGCAGTCAACAGAGAGTTTGTGGGTCAGGGTTAAAGGGAGAACAGTGATGGGAGACATTATTGTGGGGATTTGTTACAGACCACCTGACCAAGAGGACTCGGTGGATGAATCGCTCTATAGACAGATAGGAACACCCTCATGCTTGCAGGCCCTTGTTCTCATGAAGGACTTCAACCACCCTGATATCTGTTGGAGGGATGGTATGGCCCAGCACAAGCAATCCAGAAAGTTCCTCGATTGTGTGGAAGACAACTTCCTTCTGCAAGTAATAAAGAAGCCGACGAGGAGAAGTGCTATGCTTGGCCTCCTCCTCATGAATAGGGAAGGGCTGGTTGGAAATATGATGCTCCAGGGTAGCCTTGATTGCAATGATCATGAGATGGTCAGATTCGAGATCATAGAATCATAGGATAGTTAGGGTTGGAAAGGACCACAAGATCATCTACTTCCAACCCCCCTGCTCTGGGCAGGGACACCTCCCACTAAACCATGCTACCCAAGGCTATGTCCAGTCCAGCCTTGAACACCGCCAACGACGGAGCTTTCACAACAACTACAGGTTGGGCAGAGATGAGATTCAGAGCATCCCTGTGGAGAAGGACTTGGGGGTGTTGGTTGATAAGAAAATGAACATGAGCCGGCAGTGTGCTCTTGCAGCACAGAAAGCCAACCGTATCCTGAGCTGCATCAAAAGGAGTGTGATCAGCAGATCGAGGGAGGTGATCCTGCCCCACTACTCTGCTCTCATGAGACGTCACTTGGAGTACTGTGTGCAATTCTGGTGTCCTCAACATAAAAAGGACGTGGAACTGTTGGAACAAGTACAGAGGAGGGCCACGAGGATGATCAGGGGACTGGAGCACCTCCCCT
>JASSUY010026789.1:0-15221 GCA_032466535.1 Forpus xanthops | reverse complement strand
CGCCGCGGCGATGACCACCGCCGGGCCGTGCCCCAGCCCGGAGCTGAGGTGGTGTTGGTGTTTTCTTCCGAGAGATCGAGCCGCTGTTCTCTTAGGGGCTCCGCTGTGGGAGCGGTCTGCCGGGAGCCACGGCCGGGAGCGAAGGGAGACCCCGGGAACGGGAGGCCGGCCGTCAGCGTTACCGGGGCTCTGGGGGAAAGCTGGCGGCTAGCATCGGCCATTTCAAGAATGAGGAGGAAAAGTGGCTTCGGGAGTGGGAGTTACAGTTCTTCAATTTCAGCATCTTCGTAGTGCTTGGGAATTGGTATGGTAACAAATACAGGTTGTCCCTTAGGCTTTTCACTTGGCTTTGTATGTCATTTTGGATTTGTCAAGGATGAGAAGGAGAGAGTTAAGAACCGATTGTTCCAGAAACTGTAAGGGCTAAATTACCATGTATTTAAGCCAGAAGAGTAGGGGACTGCGGGGGATAGCTGTGCGATTCCAGACCCTCCTTGTAGGAAATCGGTGGCCTAGCATGAGTACATGCTTATGCCACAGAGTAACCAGTGTGCAGTACTTGGAACACCGACTGTTGGGAACACACTGTATCTGCCAAAGTGAGGCTTTTCCAAACGACTTGTTCTGGTGCACCCTTGGCATTGATTGGAGCAAAAGAGAGTCCAGGGGCAGAGTCAGTCAGCATAGCTTTTTTTAGAAAAGATGGTAAATACATTGAGTATTGAAATTTATTATTGTCTTTCAGCACTTGCTGTGTGGTTGAGGGTTTCGTTTGCAGTGACCTTTCTGAGCTAGGACAGAGATGCTTTAGTGGTTACCATGTTTGCATTAGGAAAATCATGTAACACCACTACTTGCTATCTCTGATGTGAACACAAAATTAACTGTTAGTTTTCTAAGGGACTAAGCTAAGTTGAATTGGCTTGGGTATCCCATCTAACCTAAAAGACCCCAAGTCTAGATCTTCTTTTATTGTTTATGTTCCAGGACACAGCTTTTTTTTGGATGAGAGGGACATAACACCACTGCCATATGTAGTTCACAAAAGTGGTAGACACTTTGTTGAAAATAAAAGGCTTGAACCTTTTACTTCTAAATTACGTGACAAAACTTCATAGTTTGTAGTGCAAAGGATCCAGCTAATGCATGAAATTCCTAAGCTGCACTGTGGCAGTGGGTGCCACAAAGACAGCAAGGCTGGCCATGTACTTAGCAAAACATCTTCTAGTCCCCATTTCAAATCAGAAAACATCAGTAGCAAACCCTGAAAGGTGAATTAACTAATACCCAAAGTTTGTTTAAGGTATTAAATGGTGAATTTTTATTTGAAGGAATCCTCACCAAATATTTTTCAGTACTTTTGCTGTTTTGTTTCTAAGCAACTTGTTTCTTCCACCCACATATCTCCTCTGTCAGCATGTAAGATTAGTTTCATTAAGTGCAACGACCCTAGAAACATGTAATTTGGAACAGTACAGGAATTGTTCTGTATTCTTCCTGAATATCAGTTTCTTCCTGGTTTTGGAAATTTGTGGGTTGTTTTTTTTTAGTGGTGCAATACTCAGCATAGCTTGAGGTGACTTCAGGACCTTCCCTAGAGAGTTTCTGTGCTGGGTCAGATGAGTAAATGTGTGTACTGATGAGGTGGCGTAATAACAGCTCTAACTTTGATAAATAAGAAAATCTACAGCTAACAAGGGCTTTGCATTCTAGGAAGCATCTCAAGACCACGATGAAAATGTTTTCTGGGTTTTTCCTTGAAAGATGAAGTTTAGTCACTGAATTGGCCAACAGTAAAACAGGTTATCCGTTCTGCTGAAGCCAGGTAGATACTATTTTGATGTAGAGCAGATGGTTTCCTCCCATGTGTCTCAGGGCCGCTGCGATGCCCACGGTTTTGTTGTGATTAGACTGCCACAGGGGCATTAGAAAGGTCTGTTTAACTCATGTTTTAAAAACAGGGCAGTGTAAATAATAGTGTTGAGGGCAGGATGCAGAAATATCCTCACTGAAAATAACGGTACAAAATAATTATCACAGAGGAATAGTGTTGCAAAGGGGGGGAGGTGCTCTCCTCAGTATTTTTCTAAGCATGAGTATGTCCTCTTTACAAGTGATGTCTGAGTGGTGTTTGGAAAATAAGTGACTCCATCTGTCTCAGTAGAATTTCCCCAACCTTCTATTCACTCTGCTGGTAGAATATTAGTAAAAGGATCACCAAAGGCTGAACTTGAGAGGCTAAAATATCAACTCAATGGACTCTTGGTTTTTACAGATTCCTTCCAGCTGTGCGGCTTATGCAGGTAGAAGATTTAAAACAGAGCTAAAAGGCCAGGAAAGAATACTTCTTAGAAAATCAGTGGCTGCAGCTCGTGTTTAAAGACCCTTCAAAATACAGCTGCCTGTAAGGCCTATAAACAGAGGTCAGTGTTTCTCTTCATCATCCTACTAGTCTCTGACAGCTTTCTTATTACTGTTCTGAAGTTTTTCAAGCCTTTCTTAACCTAGACCTTCAAGGAGCTTCCTCCTGTGAGCTGCTGAGTGGTTTTGTTCACGCCTAAGCAGGCTGAGGCTGCTCTCTGCCTTGCTGGATTAGACTCTCATTCATCTTTCATAACTGGCAAAGTCTTTCATAACTTCTGATCTTTCATAACCCTAAATGCTAGCCAGTTCCTCTCACACACTCTTCATAACCTACACACACGCCAAGTGTTTACTCTTGTCCACTTGGAGCAGGCCCGTCCTGGATGAACCTGAAATACTAGTGTTTCTTGGGTGCTTTGTCTGATTCCTCTGAGTCCTGACCAGATTTGTGTTGAGGTCAGGCTTCCTTCCCTGAGATAGCTAATGCTCAGTGGAGTGGAAGCCCTGTTCCCTCTGACCTTAGAAAACAACGTAGTCATGGATTTCCTTCTCTCTCAGGGTGTGAAGCCCTTATTGACTTAGGTGTGGCTCAGTTGAAGGTGGTAGTCTCCTTTGCTTCCTGTCCTGAACCACTGTGCTGTGTTTCGTCAGTGTGGCTGCTCTGTTTGCCACCCAAAGATCCCCGTCGCAGTCTGTTTGGTCAATGAGCAGGGTCACTCAGGGGTGAAGCTGCTGCTGCTGCTGCAAGGGCTTTAATTGTTGCCTCAGCCAACAGCTTTCAATTCTCTTCTCCAACATCAATTGCACACTGCAGTAATAACGACAAAAGTGGTTCTAGTTTTTGCAGAGGGTGACTTCTGTAGCTCACTGGCCATCATGTGTGGTGACACGGCACCCCAGAGAGAATTGAATCAGACAATGGGACTCATTTCCAGAACAACATGGCATGAGTGCGTATATTGCATCCCCTGCCATGCACCAGCCTCTGAGAAAATCTCTTGGTCCTCCCATATCATCTCTCTTGAGCAGTCGGATGCTTTTTGTTTTGATTTATTTTAGTTTTTGCATCAGAACAAGTGGATAAAGGTGCAAAGATTGAAATGGCTCAGATGGGCTTAGATTGGCAAAATAAGGGTGAATTATTTTTGGCCCATTGGGCCATGACACTTCAGGCCATCAGGGCAGAGATGCAACATATAGATGGGCTCGTGACTGGAGAGTGGTTGCAGCAATGGAAGCAGAGCAACTGGCAGTGCAGAGGTAAACTCATCCGGGCTGGTACACTGTGGCAAGATATGTCTTCCAGTGTGGATCCTTGTCACTTCATGGGTTTGATGTATGACCTCTTAATAGGGAATTAAATGGGAGAGCAAGTGGCTAACAGCTTTAATAAAAACAAGAGGGGGCTGGGGGATGAAAAAGGAAGTAATCTTTTGGAATTAGCTTGAGTGCAAAAGAGCATTTCCTCAGCATGACAGGCAGAGGCTTGCTGTGCTGTTGTTAAAGCACTTCAGTGGGAATTCATGCAGATGGTCTTTTTACCTAGCATAGGATTATATTGGATTAGTCATACAAAATTGTTGTTTACTGTCTGTAGCCCTTTTCTCTGGAGCTTTTATCAGGATCTCATGGAGGATGAACTTTGAGGTAACACAGATGACAAGCTTTTTGTTTGTGCAAACTACCACAATGTTGTAGTTTAGTGCAATCCTAATGTTGCAGTGAGAGATTCTATAGCTGATAAAAGAGGGTGTTTGGCCTAGATTTTTGTTTTGCCTTTTGGGTGTTCAGGAAAGGAAGGTAAACTGTAAGGAAATGCTCTTTCTTCTTTTGTGTTTAGAAAAACTGTGCTGATCCTGCTTCTGCTTCATCAGAGACAAACAGAAATTCCTAACACTGGCACCATTTTTCATACTGCTTGTTAATGACTCATTAATGACACAACACTTGATTAATGCACTAAGTGGTGTATTAGATGTTTTTTGTGTTCCCTTTCTGTCACGCACAGTCATATTGTGACCTTTCTTCTCTACGTCCAGAAGGCCCAGGGATTGCTGCTTGAACACCCTCTGCATTTCCCTTCCTGCCACAAGCTAGCTCAAACATGTTGTGCAGGAGTCTCCCTTCAGATCTGCCTTGGGGGTTGGTTCACATGGAAATTAAGATTTTTGGCTTCCAAATCTGACAGGCAGTTGTACTGGTAAAATTAGGTCCTTCAGTGTTTTCTGGAGTTTTCACAGGGTTCTATCATCCTGACACCTATACCATTCATATAGCCATATATTCCAGGAGGTATGGGTGAGAGCTTTCCTGGGGTGCAAGTGCCTTTGCGTCTCCCCCAGGACATATTTTTCTTCTCTGGAAGAGGTTCTGTACACCAGGTAAAACAGTCCCACGCTGTTACTTTTTTTTCCTAGACTTATGTCTGTGTGTGGTAAAGGTTTTTTTGCGTGGCCTGGAAGGGAGAAGTGGCAGACTGTCTCTGCCATGTGCATGCCACTATTGTTTTTTAAACATCATCCACTGAAAATACTAAAATAGTACCCTCCCCCCAGAAACAAATTAGCATTATAACCTGATGTTTCTATCTCTGAAGGTGATACAGAACTTCTGTCAGTGTGCCGTGGCAGGGATCCCTTGTAGCATAAATTGGTTTAATAAATTACTTCCGTTTGGTTTTGTCAGCTTTGAGATTAAATCGATTTTTTCTTACATATTATGAGGAAATATTTCTCATCTCTAGTTCTGCAAACAGACATCTTTCAGGTCTTATTGCTTTTCCTCTTGATATGCAGGAAATGTTCATGTTTTGGACTGAATTCTGAACTTTTGCATTTAGCTGTCCTCTGTGGTTGTGCCAAGACTTGGGAAAGCCAAACGACTTCTCTGTTTCAGGGAAGGCTCCTAGACACAAACAGGATTATTACTGCCAGACCAAAGCTCAAAACAAGATGGAGAAAGGGCTTTTTTTTTCCTGTTTTGCCATTGTGTTCCAGATTGTTTCTTGATTTTTCAAGTGGTGTTTGTCTCTGAGATTGGCAGCACTGATTGTGTCAAAGAACATAACAGGCAGAAAGAGCCTTGATAACTTCCACCCTGAAAGGCACTCTGAAGTTTTTGCTGACACAACTGCTGGATGGAATAAAAGAGATAAATTTGGAGCAAGTGAAATTTTGAATGTGTTTTTGCAAAAGCATAGAGATTTTCACAGGGGTATTTTATTTCCTGGAAAATCTCATGAGGATGGTAGATCTTTCTGAGGGTTGAAGGGACACATCCTGTCCTTAAATCTGTGTGGAAGAAAAGCTATGCTTGGAGTTATTGTAGGATTGCATCAAGTAATCCCGTGCTCGTATACTTTATGACAAAGTAAATCAATGATTTTGGTGAAAAGCACTATGGGTCGCATTCCCGCTCTTTGGCAGTAAGTAGCAGGCTCAGCACCTGGAATCGAGGACATTTTCAGTCATGTGTACCAGCATGAAATGTGTCTCCGTTCACACCAAGCTAAGTTAGAAGCAAGAATGCAAGGAAAACAGCATGTATTCAACAAATCAACTAAGTAAATGTGTAGGGAAATGTTTCTGCTGTAATTGTTTACAGTGCAAAGTGAATATCTTAGTGGCATTTCTTACATCTACTGCCACAGAGAAGTTTCCAAAAATCATGCATTATTGGTATCTCTGCAAGATGAACATGTTTCTGAATAAAGTACACAAGAAGTCTTTTAGCATTTATATAAACTGTGGGTTCTGTATGCATGCTGGCTGACATTATCTTTTGATTTTTGGATGCTTCAAAATCTAATGCCCAGTGTTACCCAGCCTTGGGCCATTTATTCAGATCTCTCAAGTACCTTTTAACTTGGAAGAATAGATGCTCAGTTTTTAAGTGGAGCCACTGAAAATCAGTGACCACTTTTGAAAATGTTTGATTATAAAGTGTGTGATAAAACCTGTAAGAGCTTCAGCCGTAACTTTTCCCAAGAGTTTGAGGATATGAGTAGGTTAGGTTTGGTGTCATTTGGATCAGCACTTGTTTGATAAAATCTGAATCTTACATAAACTCCCTGCAGGTCATAGCTGAGAAACCTGGCTGTTGTCTGCTTCCTCCATCTATCTTCAATTCCAGTGGCAGCTGTGAAAGGACAGAGGAAGGCTGCATGGCTGTTTCTAGGCTAGAAACTGGGAATTCTTGTTTCCCTTTTAGCTCTTTTGGCTCATTTCCCAAGTTTTCTGTGTAATTTTCCAGCCTGTTACCAGTAGAACATCTGTTACTAAACAATTGGTAACAATTTTTGAGTTCTGAAAATATTTAGGTCTCAAAATCTGCATAGCTGTTGCATTGCTGTCAGTGACTTTTCTTGTGGCCTTCTGTTGCTATGCTACCTGTAAGGTCCAGTCCTTCGTGGGAGCAGAGTGGTCTGTCATACCTGCAAAATACAAAAACCAAAGGCAAACCCCAACAAGTAGTAGTAATATCAAGTATCACAAACACCAAGGATACACTGAGTGTCAGTGTTACCAGGCATGCTGTTACCTCCTGACCTGGTGGATATTACTTGAGGAGCCTGTACTGTGGCTTCTGCTGTGATGGAGTGGGGAGATTGATCATCGAATCACAGAATAGTTCGGGTTGTAAGGGACCTTGAAAGGTCATCTAGTTCCAATTCCCTTTGCAAAGAGCAGGGACATCAGGTTGCCCAGAACCACATCCAGCCTGGCCATGAATGTCTCCAGGGATGGGGCATCCATCACCTCTCTGGGCAACCTGTGCCAGTTATTTTATCACACTCATTGTAAAGAACTTTTCCTCATATCCAGCCTGAATCTCCCCTCTTCTAGTTTAAAACCATTATTCTTCGATCTATTGCAACAGGCCCAGATGCAGAATATGGTTTTGTAGAGATGTAAAGTGATGTGTGTTGATGGACAGCTGTATCCACGCGGATCAGTGATGGACAGTATTCTCAGTCCAATGCATTTGGTATCTCTTAGTCACAGGAAATCGCGGATAAAACCAATGGCGATTTAAAAGACAGCCCGAGACGGGGTGTGTCTGCGCTGGCCCCAGAGGCTGAGGTGCACAAGCACAGTAAAGCTGATCCGGGAGCACCCACAGCGCAGTCAGGATCCCTCTCGGTGCAGGTCGGGTGGGAAGGAAAACGCGCTGGGCGAGCGGCAGTGTGAGCCCTTCCCCTCCGCCGCAGTGCCCACCCGGGGGCGCTCGCTGCTCAGGCACCTACCGCGCTGCTCCGGAGCGGAGGGAGGAGACCGGCCCGGCGGGACTGTGCCGCTGCCTCCCCGCTCCCGCAGGCTGCGGAAGGAGAGGTCGGGGCTCCGCTTGCAGCCGTTTCCTTGGCAACGGGCTGGTGGTGGTGGTGGTGGTGGTGGTGGTGGAGGTGTAGTCGGGGCCCTTGACTGAGAGCGGTCGCTATCCCGTGACGTACACTACTCGGAGCCTATCCGGATGGCGTGTGGTTTCCTAGGCGCCCGCTGGAGAGCCGTGAGGCGGGTGGTGGTGGCGGTGGCGGCGGTGGTGGCAGCAGGCGGTGATTCCGGCAGCTTAGCGGGGACCTTTTACGGCGTTGTCCCGCGGGGCCGTGGTTGCGTTCGAAAGGACGCAAGTAGGCCTCAGCTCCTCCGGGCGCCCATGGCCCTGCCCTCCGTCCACAGGTGCCTGCAAGTGAGTGGGACCCGGACCGCGGGGCAGCCTCCCGGTCACCGGACACGGCCCGGCCCGGCCTGGCCGAACCTGGCCTGGGGAGGGCATGGGAATGCTAGGGCACGGCTGGTCCAGGCTCGGCAGGGTTTGTCGTTGCTTTCACGGGTAGACCTCACGCTACTCAAGCGGTTTGTCATTGATAGTCTTCCTTCTGTTGGCCGAGTACCGGTCGGTAGCATCGGTTGTACTTGTTACTCTGTAGGTTAGGGCAGTGGAGTGGATTGTGTTAGTGTCTTAGATGAAGTGATAGGTGCTGCTGGACGAAGTTCAGCCACTGTGCAGGCATGAAATCGTGCTAGTGCAGCTGTAGTTTAGTCTTTTGGCTTCTGTGAGGTTAAAACAAAAGGAGATGATGTTTAGAAATGTAATTGGAAACTTTTAAGTTTTGTCCCTTTATGATTTTTTTTAGTACGAAACCAGTTAAATTTATCATTCACTAATAAATTGCAAAGTTGCATTAGAAGCATTTAATGTATATGTTAAAGCAGCTGTGTCTTCTTCCTGACGTTTGAAGCCCATTACTTTTCATGCTATTTTCCTATATATGTTTCTATACTTTAAGGTAATCGTAATGAAACTTAAGGGAAATAATTTTAACCTGAAATGTTATCAGCTTAATTAATAGCTGATCAGAAAATGTCTTCTTTTTTGTTTTGAAATTCTCTTCCTTTTCAGCTCAGTGATGAAAATGAACAGTTAGTCAAGAAGTTGAAAAAACTGCATGTAAGAAATAAGGAGCTAGAAAAGAATCTGGGTCAGATCCAAGAAAAACTGCATCTGCAGCGGTTAATACGTGACTATGGCACAAGCAGAGAGTAAGAATTGTTCTTTTTGTGTCAAAAGAAATAAGCATGTCAGTATTTTTTAGCTTAATACTCCTCAGATGAATGTGGCCACACCTGGTCTGTGTATTCTGAGGGGCTGTCTGTGAACAGGATGATGGAGATGCGGGATGCTTGGGGCGTGTAAAGCAACAAAGGGTGGCTGGGGCAGCTTGTACAAAATTCATTGTTGTAGTGAAAGAAACAGTTTTAAAGTCAGTAAGTTATGTCCCTGCTTAGCCAACATGCTATCTCTGTCTGACTACCAAACAGTAGTAAGATAGTTAAAGTGCCTCAGTACTCTTTAAAAGATTTGGAAACTGGGACCCTAGGACCCGAAAAGCTATAGTGCTAGTGTTTAAGTACTTGTTTGTGCAAACTTTCAAGTTTAAATTTTAGTGTGTTTGTGGTTCTGCATTAAAACTTGTATTCTAAAATCAAGCTGAAAATTAACTTAGGCTTTTTCAGTCGCTTTGTTTGATCAAATAAAAATTGTAAAATGTGATTTTATTAAGCTGTTTTGTTTATTTCAATTAAGTGTTCAAGTTCAAACAGAAGCCCATTTATGGCACAAGGGTGAATACAGGAAGGATCTTATTCTAGAGGGTGACAGTATCAGGTGAGTTCTTCATAGATCTAAATGTTTTCTGTAGGGTAGAATATGTTTTCATGGTTGTCAACTGAATTTTTGTCAAGTGTTATGGAAGCAGCTTTGAGCCTTTGAAACAGCAGAAAATTGTTTCCATTTTAAAAGGAAATAATAAATCTTAGATGAAACTTGAAACTAGGAGTAGAAAAAGAACAAAATGGATTTCCTTCTCAGATCCTTCATTTCAAAAATTTGACTGAGCTGAGGAAGCTCTGCTCTGTGTGTGCACGCACGTGATCTTTTCTGTAGATTTTTAACCTAGGATTATGTAATTTCTTTCTCCCTTTCGTGGGAGATCTCTTATCTCATTTGTTTTTATAGCTCAATTTTATGTATGTATAAAATTTATAGGGTGGTACTGTTTTCAAAATAAGCTGAATAAGTGATTCTGATTTTCAATCTACTTGATTTTTAATAGTGAGCCACTACTTACCATTGTTTGCCAATTAATGCTAGAAATAAACTTTCTTAACAGCTTTTTTGATGCAAAAGATACTGTTTTGCTTTGAGAAAATACGTATTGAAACACTTTAACAACTGGGCATTCTACATGAAATGTTGGCCCATCTCTCTATAACTTCATTTTGAAATGAAGAGGCTGCTCCAGTCCTTCAAAAGTTACTTCATGTACATTTAAGAAATGGACCGTAACTCTTAAGAAGATAGGCAGTCTCTACTACATCTGATTTCAAGCACCCTGTTTTTAGTGTTTCCTTTAGGTGACTGTGGAAGGCCCTTTTTTTTTCCTTTTTCCAGTACAGAAGCTCTCTTTGCAAAGCTACATAGGAAGGCTGGATGTTCAGCTCCGGGCTTGAACTGAGTGCCTAACTAGATGCCTATGTAGGAGAAATCTAAGTTTCTCTTTGAATCTAGTGCTGGACCTGCTTTGTATTAGGTTGCACTTAGATAACCTCACTTAGCTTTTTCTTCTACCACCTATTTGTGTAGGATTTCACAAAGCTGTTCTGTACTATTCTTTATTACCATTCTGCTTGTGGTTTGTGATCATGACCTAGTACGAATTCCAGCTCTTATCTAAATTCCTCATAAAATAGAGAAAATGTCATGCTCGTCAGTTACATTATGGGCCTGATATGTGTAGGCTGAATGCCATAAAATGTGGTGGCAAATTAATGTAGCAGAACTTGATTCAATATATTATCAAAGGGAAAGATAACATCCCAAAGTTGTTTATTTTACTTTGATTTTACCCCCTCACACTTATTTTCTTATATGTTTCTTTCACTCGTATCCTCACACTCACACAGAGGCAATGAAATGTTTTGTGCAACACAAAGAGCTGGGAATGCTGCCTCATGAATCCTCATAATGAGTTCTTGATTGGTAGTGTCATGGTTTAAGCAAGAAATTAGGCTCTGGACAAACTGCTTTATATCCTTTAGGAGTGGTCTTCTGCTATTCCTGCTGTGCTAACAGGGAGAGGAATGATAAATGTGACATGCTGCAAAGTCATTGCCACCCCTCCTGTTATTAGTGTAGAGGTCTTCCATCGATGAGTTATTTTTACTGAGGTTTAATCAGAGTGTGACCATGTGGGCTGGACACAAGCAACAGGGTTCTCATTCTGGGGGAGTTAAAGGGATTTTTTGCCATCATACACACCATTCTTTTTAATTCTTGCTTTGCTGGCTTTTTTTCTGGTGCTCTCTCTTTCTGTGTTGCTGGTGGCATTTCATTCACACCCATCTTAAATATTTCTGTTAAAAGCTGCTAAAAGTACAGCTACAATCCAAGTAATCTCTATAGGGCCTCTAATGCTTTTGTCATGAAGGATGCAGATTTTCATTGGCTTCCATATTTTATTGCAATTTACACATTTCTTCTGTTTTAGTCTACTTCAGATGTATAATGAGCTACAGAAACGTTACATTAAAGAAATCAAAACAAACCAGGAGCAAAGGGAAGCAATTAACAATCTCACTGTAAGTAGAATTTGTAGGAAATGGTATCGAGTAAGACAAGCTTTTAGGGAGACTGGAAAATAGTTCTTACATTTGTAAAATGAGACCATGTTTTTCTTTATACTCTCTATTTCCTATATCATTGAGATAACAGAAAGTAGTCTGTAGTTTCCTTTGAAAGTGAACTCTATCTCTGGTCTGTAACTGACTTTTCTTGCTTTTTTCTTATCTGCCTACCCCTTCTTCTGTCTATGCATCTTCCAACCTCTTTTGTACCAGCCCTGATATTTTTCTGTGTTTCAGAAGCTGATTTATCTTAGAAATCCAGCAGTAAGCTAACTAAATGAAGGCAAATAGTCTTCCATTAGGTAGCAAGACTTACTGGCTTCATAGAGACTAGCATCATAACTGGAGCAGAGGCACGGTGGCGTGGCTATGAGTGGTTCAAGAAGCTTCAAGTGGGTATTGCCTCTTTAGGCACTGATGGATCGCTACAGCTAGCCAGTCTGATTTCCTTGGGGAGTCTGGAATATGTGCTTTATTTGTTTGTAAATTAATATTCATTTTAATTTGGATTACATGTACTTTTTCTTAGAAGTTGGCAGTTGCTGCCATAAAAGTGCGCTTTATCATGCAGTAAGTTTCAGTATCGTTGTGCATGTACATTTATATTGCCTTGCAAGCATGTGCTCAGCATCAGATTCTTTTAAAATGCTTTTATGTATGCAAAACTTGCTGTATTTTTTTTCCTCCTTTCAGACCCTTTGGATGAATGTAGTTTTAAGACAGCAGTTAAAAGCTCTAGGTTTGCATCTGGGCTATGTTTCCAGTTGCATTCAGTTGAACTGTGTTTGTTCTGTGCATTTTAAAAAAATTTTAGTTTCTTGACAGGTTAAAATTCATGAGCTAGAGCAGAATCTTCGAGAGCAGAAGCAAAGAATTGAGCAACTAGAACGTAAAAAGGTTTCTTGGAAAGCTAGTGCTGTTTCTGGAAAAAGAAGTCAAACTCCAGAAGGAGAAGTAACATCTCCCAGGGACATTTCTAAAAAGCAGGAGCCCTATTGCAGTAAATATTTAGGTAATGGTACAGTTAGTTCTCATGATGTTCCTTCCATTATGCCTGTCAGATGCGTTTTGCTTCTGATCCAGAGGTGCACACACCAGGGGATTTCTTTTGCTTTAACCAGCTATATCTAAAATGCTTTTCATTTTTTAAAACCTGCTATGTAAAAATAACATCCCATAACTGATATCCTCTCTGCAGATCCAGCCCTGCATTTGTTTGCGATAAAAATAAGTGTTTGCTGCTTTTCTCTTTTTCTGAAATTGGTATGTTGGTGTAAGCGTGGGTGGGAGTGCATGGCTCTATTTAGTACTATTTGTTATTTATTCTAGTAAGCTGTATCTATGCAGATCACGTAGTGACAATGTTAGCTGTTCCCTTTTTTAGGTTTTCTGACACCATATGAACCTGTTTTTAGCCTTAAAATCGGGGACAGACCCAGACAGTGCTGGTTTGAGCATGTTCTTCCTCACATAAGTAAATCTAGAAGTTAAGATGCAATTCTGTTCTACTTCAAAGCATAAAAAAGAGATCGAAGAGACGATATCATGTAGGCATAATTTTCAGGAAGTGTGCTGTCAGCAAGAGCTAATGTGACCCTCTCATAAGTCAGAAAAAGGTGATTGAGGCACATGATGTATGTTTTGTGGATTTTTAAAGTAGAATAATGCCACATTCTAAGAATCTGTCAGATTCAGATTTTCCAATTGACAGATCCTGTTATCTTTCATAGTACCTTGGAGTGTGTTGGGCCGATTCTTAAGGATAAATCACTTTATGAAGAAGGTACTTTAAAAAGCTGAACCATAATTTTCTAATACAGCTAAAGAGCTGCCTACATTTTGTAATATGATTCATTTGAGGGGGAGGCTGACTGTAATGGTTGAAGTCTATATTTTTTTATTCGAATATAGAGCTATTGTTGAAGGAGATTAAAAAGCTGAAGAAAGAAAATGAAAAGTTATCTACAGAAAGGAGAGCACTAAAAAATCAATTAGCTGGATTAGACAAGGTAATTTATTTTGGGACAAATTTCAGAATGGGTGATTTTAAAGAAACCTCCAACTTTTCTGCCTGAACTGAAACTTACCTTTAGGCTGAACATACGTTGTCAAGCAAAATGCATGAATTTTTAACATTCTGAGAATGAAATGGAAATTAATGACTCCTTGAAACATTAATGGCCTACAGTACTGTTTGGCTAAGGAAGTGGAATAGCGTAATATTTTGTTTTTGTTGTGTTTTAAACAAGTGTGGATTTTCATATGGTTTATTTATTTATTTATTTTTAATGTTCGGACAATTTGGTTTCCTTCATTAGAGATTAGTTGCCTCAGGTCATTACAACATGCGAATTTTAACTCTTAGTAACAGGCTTAATTCCTTAGGGCAGACATTTGCAGAGATAACAGAAGTATTTTTTGAATGATCACTTTTGAATGCTTTCCTGCTTCATGGTGTCACTGAAAAGAAAGCTATTTTCTTACTTAAATGTGTCACAGTTATGTCTCTGTTAAAACTCTAAGCTTAAGGAGTACTTTGAAAAGTATCAAGATGAGAAAGTGAAACCACATAGGCTGACATGAAGTTCAACGGGATTTGGATTTTATGGCTTATTGGACTGTCTCTTCATAGTCTGTGTAGCCTTATATATTGCTCTTTTTCATTCCTGTCTTTATCGTACATTATTTTTATCTGAGCCAGTTAGTAGCCAGTTAGTAGTTAGTATCCTGTTGGATAGTGTTATAAATTTTAGACTCTTTAATGCATCATCAATCATAATCAAACTTTTGATTATGAAAATCAAACTGTTTAACAGTGTAACCATCAAAGCAGCCCTGAGAAGAAAGACTTGGGGGTGTTGGTTGATGAGAAACTTAACGTGAGCTGGCGTCAGTGTGTGCTCGCAGCCCAGAAAGCCACCTGTGTCCTGGGCCACATCAAAAGGAGCGTGACCAGCAGGTTGAAAGAGGTGATCCTGCCCCTCTACTCTGCTCTCGTGAGACCTCATTTGGAGTATTATGTACAGTTCTGGTGTCCTCTACATAAGAAGGACATGGAGCTGTTGGAACAAGTGCAGAGGAGGGCCATGAGGACAATCAGTGGACTGGAGCGCCTCCCATATGAAGGTAGGCTGAGAATGTTGGGGCTGTTGAGCCTGGAGAAGAGAAGGCTGCGTGGAGACCTCATAGCAGCTTTCCAGTAACTGAGGAGGGCTATAGGGATGCTGGGGAGGGACTCTTCATGAGGAACTGTAGTGAGAGGACAAGGGGTAATGGGTTCAAACTTTAACAGGGGAAGTTTAGATTGGATATAAGGAAGAAGTTCTTTACTGTAAGGGCGGCAAGGCATTGGAATGAGTTGCCCAGGGAAGTTGTGACTGCTCCATCGCTGGCAGTGTTCAAGCCCAGGTTAGACAGAGCTTTTGGGTTTAGTGTGAGGTGTCCCTGCCTGTGGCACGGGGGTTGGAACTAGATGATCTTAAGGTCCTTTCCAACCCTGACTGTTCTATGATTTTATAAATAATATTCTATTCTGAAATAAGATATTAATTAACAAAATGTAGTTGTACTTCAGGTTCTAAATCATAGAATCATAGACTAGTTAGGGTTGGAAAGGACCTTAAGATCATCTAGTTCCAGCCCCCCTGCCACGGGCAGGGACACCTCCCACTAAAC
>JASSUY010026788.1:0-27085 GCA_032466535.1 Forpus xanthops | reverse complement strand
GCTGAAAATCCATAACACAGTGCTACACCAGCTACTGCTTAAAGAAAAATGACTGCTGCTGCTAAACCCATGACACTCATGTTCTGAATAAAATTATTAATTTCTTATTGTGTTTTACTGATTTCAGTGAAAGCCATTATTTGCAGCTATTTGAATTTCCTTTAAATAGTGGTTACCTTCAGTCTTCTGTTTTACTTGGAAAGATTAAGAGATATTATAAATGACATAATAATAAGCTGTTCCATATCAACTTTATGCTGGTGGTATTCCAACCCTTTATTATCCTTGACGTCACCCTTTTAGATTGTTCAAAATAAAATCTCCTTAGTTTATACTATGTGATTTAGCAAACATAAAAAAAAAATCGTAGAATCATAGAACAGTTTGGGTTGGAAGGGAATGTAAAGATCATCTAGTTCTAACTAGATGTTACTGCTTATAGCAGAGGAACCTTCTCCTAGACTACGTTGCTCAAAGTCTTCACCCACCTGGCCTTGAACACTTCAGGGATGGGGCATTCAAAATATAGTATCATTAAAAAAAAAAAATCGTACAAAAATAAACTTTTCAGTAAAAATAGCTGATGAGCTAAACAAAGATTCTTGTGCTCTTTTCTGTTGTTTTGTGTATAGTGAATCACCCAGACAATTTTATACAAGTTCACTGTCAAAATTCCATTTGTTTTTTTATGGGTACCTGCAACAAGTTAATTTAATGCAATATATGTTTTAAAAGTAGCAAATTAAATTCCTCTGCTGAAACGAAATGTGGTAACCTAAAGGAGGAAATGAAGTAGCAAAAAGTGAATAGATACTATAAATGCCTTGTTTACACCATCCAGGCTAATGAAACAGTCATGTGTCAGTACAGTATCATAGGTCATAAGCTCAGCTGCAAAAGACAGGCGTCTTTATCTGCATTTGTTTACACTAAATACAAATAAAGATGCATACTTTTATTTAAAAGTTAGTCTGTATGTCCGTAACATTTTATTTATATGTCCCTATATAATTGAAATTATACTCACAGTATGTGAAATACTGTGTTTCACATGTTACGAAACTATCTAATTTTATCTTTTTTCTTTTTTAACTTTCTGAGATATTTAGATAGCATTTAGGTCACTGCTTGTATCATTTTGAGTTGTATTCAAAATCTAGTCAGGAGAACAAGCTGCTTAGGAATACTGGAAACTAGAAATCTAAGTGGACTCCCCAAAGGATTTGGAGTAGAGAATTTTGTAAATTAAACCCAGGATCTTTCTTTGAGCTTCAAATGAGATTTGGGTAACTACTTCCTTTTTAGGTGAACTGTATCTATTCAAAATTTTCTAGTATACCCTAAGTATTTGCTAACAGGTACCTTGCTGGTTCACTAACAATGCACACAACAGATTTGCATTCAAAGTTATTTCCCTAACAGATTTCATTCCACTTTTTTTTCTGAGTTTTAGTCATTTCTATCAGTGCTGGAGTGCTGTCGTACATGGAATTTTTATTTCTCAGGATAGTATTCTAACATCTCTTCAAGTTCCCTAAATCCAGCACATAGCAGTTAGGAATAGAAACAAAGCTGAGTTGCAGCTCTCTGTGTCTATCAATGTCATAACAGTGATAAAAAAATGGAGAGGCAGGGCGGGATGCAAGAGAAGTGCAGAATATCTTTTCACAGTCAGCACTTTACACTGCACATTAATATGGTAATGCACACACACAAAGTGAGGTTCACCACTGTGAGAGCTGGGACACACCTTGGGTTGATTGGGCCTTTGCAGGACCATCTGCCATAGAAAAAAAAAAAAAAAAAAAAAAAAGTAGCTGTCCCCTGCAGAAAAGTAAGAACTCACTTGGAACATTTTACTGAAACACCTTCTTAGGAGCGAGCCAACACAGCATCAGGCTAAGGCAGAGAGGAGACGCACTGCACAAGATGGCAAATCTGACAGTAAAATAGAACGAATTTTGTTAGAATGAAGACAGGTAAAATATGAGGCTACCCTGCAGGCTTTAGTAAATGCAAAGGCTTCGTGCTGATTCAGATCTTGCCAGGAGATGTCAGTTTTTAGTTGAATCAGTAACTGGACAAGGGGATTGTGATGATTTCTGATTTTGGTTCAACAAGACTACGAAATAGCCTTTAACCTTCTTTTTGATTCAAGAAGAAATAATTATTCAAGCAAATTTATACTTGATGCATGCACTATTTCAAATCAACCGTCTTAACATTATTCCTTCTAACCTCTGACCTGTGGAGATACAGGCTATAAACTGATGCAAAAGAGTAGATTAGTGTGTGAATATGTCAGAACTGTTTAAAAGTTCTGTAAAGCTGTTTCCATTATTTTTAGCTCCTTTATTTAACACCACAATTCTACATTTTTCTTTTGCTAAAAGGGTGTTTTCCCATGTAGGAGAGGCTGGTACTTCAGTTACCCAAATGTGCTTTGCCTTAATATTGAACCTTAACCTACAGGCATCCTACTATTTGTCATAACAATGAAATTACAATAGCAAGTGCCTTCAGCGGCTAGATTCTGTAACACTAATGATCACCTCCTATTAGAAGACTGCAGTATATTCACTATGACAATGTTAGTATAATAAAACTCACTGCTTTTTTAATGTAGGATGTTGTGAATGATATTAAAATTATTTCATTATTGCAGGAATGTTGTTTTCTAGATTTTCAGCATGATAAAAAGCCTAAACAATACTTTTGATAGCAGTGTATATTTTAATATTCAGTAGTTCCTTATAAATGCCAATATTTCTATTTTGATCAAGATAACTAGAGGGGCAGCATTATACGTTATCCAGATTTTAATTTAAAGATAGGTTTCCTTCAAAACCTTAAAACAAATCTTTCAATGGTCTCATAAAATTTAAACTCAAAAACCTGAGAAACTACAGTGTTCACTGCAGCATGAAAATGGATACTCTCAGGTGCATTAAAAGACAATTAGATATTAAAATCTACTCAGTCTAAAGTTTTAAACTACTCTGTTTATAATCTTTCTTCTGTTTATTTGAAAAGGATTTGAGAAATAATATCACCTGTTTTTCCATTGTCAAGTTGCAATGTCTTGGTTAACATTAGTATTGACTAAAAGGTGCCTGGTAATGAAATGGATCAGGGTACCAATAGTAGTTACAAGATTTCCATATTACACAGAATTGGAAATTGTGCTATATATTTCCAAATGGACTGTGAGATTTACAGGAAATAGTGAAATTATCATTTACTCATCAAGACACAAGTTGTAACATATCTGGCCAAAGTTAGTCTTCTATACATTTCCATTATGAAACATGGTGGACTTCATAATCCACTTTTAAAATTATGTGATTATATCAGTAAAAATGCAATTCAAGTTGTGTAAAGCATTAAAAAAAAAAATATTTTAAGCAGTTCAACAGACATTTTGCTCTCTTCATGTCTGATCACAGCAAAAATGTAATAGTAGCAGCAATAACATATAACCACAGTTTGTCCTATGTCAGCAGAATGCCCAGTTGAATACTGATGCTAAATTCTGTTAAGTGATTTTAAAAAATTCTTCCTTCTTTAATGTATTTTCAGAATTCCTATATATTTTTATGAAGATGACAGTCATAAAAGAGTCTTTCCTTTTTCCCTTGAACTTCCTAAAATTATGCGGAATCAACAAAACATTTCAATAAAAAGTCCATCACCTCATACCAAGTCCTGGCCACGCCGTATACCCCCCTGCACCACCAACCTTCTGGGTCTCTGCTCTCCATCTCTAGATCCTGGGCATGACGTGCTGTGGTATGGAAAACCTCTTTGGTCAGTTTGGGTCAGGTACCCTGCATCTGCTTCCACCTGGCTTCTTCCCGCTCCCCTCCTCCCTGGCAGAGCATGAAACTCAGAAAGTCCTTGGCCAGACTAAGCATTCTAAGCCATAACTATAAACACTGGTGTTATCAGCACTGTTCCCAAGCCGAAAATCCAAAACACAGTGCTGCACCAGCTACTACTAAAAAGAGAAAAATGACTGCTGCTGCTGAACCCATGACACTGTCCCATATAAAGAGATTCATACTTTGTCATTATTTATGAGGCTTACCTCATGTCATTTTTGACAGCCCAGTCATTCAGCTTGCCAACATGCTGCTGTAGAGTGGCTGTTCCTTCTGAAATATCTAACTCCCCCCTCTGTTCAGTGCTGTAGAATAATTAGGAAATGTGGACTAATTAGGAATCAAACATATTTGAAATGCAGCATTGTCCACACATAAGGAAAGACGTTCTTTCAGGGCCTCTTGGGGTGAGACACAGCCACACTTTGTATGCCAGGAATGTGCACTCCACAAAGGTTCCCATGGCAAAACAGATGGAGAGTGGAGCAAGGCAGAGATTCTCTTGTGGTCGCACTTTGTCCTAACATCAGCAAAAGATGGGAACTAGGTGGTATAAGAAACTGATAAGCTGCATACTTGCTACCAGCCTGTCATCTTTTGACAGAATGTTGTCCTCAGTGTGAACTTTGCTTCATTATGTCATTATAATGCATTTACATGCTAAAATGCACTCCCATCTCCAAGGCAACCCCCCTCCAAAATGAGACCACTCTCCTTTGAGCATGTGTTCTGAATTTTTGGTGTCATATGCCTTTAAAAGTGAAGTGAGAGAGATTTGCACCAATAATAATAAAGGTATGTATGATTAGAGTCACACAAGCTCCACCTTGAAGGTGAAAAATAGTATTATATGACCCAAGAGAGAGGAAGATATTTGGGGAAAGATACCATTGTGGAAGAAAGCATCAACAGACTCCTGGGACAAGTCAATGAGCTGGACCTCTCTTCCCTCCCCCATAGGGATGCCTGTGGGTAAGACTTGCACTGTATCCAGAGCTTCCCTGGGAAAACTTAGAATCTCTAGAGGTTTACTTTGCACTGTTACCTTTATATTTTATAGCCAGGCTGTGTTAATATTATCAAGCACTTGTATTCATGTAACTATTATTCGCACATGCTATTGCAGGCAGTATTTATCACCAACAATCCATAAGAACCTGTGTCTGTTGCCTCAATAAACTGCTCTATTTCAGTAAATAATCGCAATCGATAAACTGCACTGTTTTGGCAGCTGATTGTAATTTTCTCACTAAACGCGATTCCATCTCTCGGTGTGGCTGTGAGGGTTTATGAGCACGATTGGACTGGCACTGTGGTGCAGTATTGGTGAATCCAGATCACTAAGGTTCGAAATAGCGAATGCGGACAGACTGGTAGTTGCATATTGGAACCATTTCTGAGCCCCCTAATAAACAACGGGTTTATTTCCCCACCCTTTAACGCAAGAGGTGCCATTAACAAATTTCATCTGAGTACATTCAATCCTATAATCCAGATTGTTTATACAGGTACTGAATAAGATTGGACTGTATACTGACTTGTCAGAAAGCTCTTCTTGGGTCTTGTCACCACTTCAGCTTCGAGCTTTGCAAGTAAACCAGTTTTTCACCTCTTGTCTGCCCATATTTTATCAGTTTATCAAGGAATTTGCAGGACAACATGTAAAATACCTAAAATCAAGATGTAAATCACCTTGCTAAATGAATCTTCTACAGCTCTACTGTTACACACTGAGCAAGCTGTTACATCATAGAAAAGCATCAGGTTGGTCAAGCACAACTTACCATGCTGATTTCTTCCTTGCTACTTTCCAGTCCTTCATATGCTGCTAAGATCTTCCATAATTTTTCCAGGGACTGAAATGAGCTTTCTGCAATTTTCCCTAAAAATTTCAAAGTGGACAGTTGAATGGGCAGACAGCAAGTCTGTAAATGAAGAGCCAAAATTCCTTGAGACAGGGAAAGTAAGAACAATGCTCAATGTCCAGGAGAAGCAGTAAATTGTTCTTTCTAGGAAAGTATCAAAAACTCTAGGGGAGAACTCTGCTTTCACAGCTAATCACACATAAGAAAAAATTCTAAAACTGCATAACTACAACTATCTTCATTGCATGTATTCAGCAGCCATGACTTGGAATGAGTACTGTGCATGTGGTCATACAAAATATGCGTATGCTACACTTACATTAAGCAGCAGATGAAAACTGAATAAGTTTGCTAGACAGAGGAATTCTTGACATATTCTGAAAACTCTTCTTTTGAGCAATAAATATATTTAGAGACAAGGCCTCTAGCTATTTCCCATTTAGAGTTGCAGAATTGTCTACCTATGCATTATCTAACAAATCAATGAATTATTACAAAATTCATGCTGGTATGTCTGTAGCTCTCATTTGCATATTTATGTTACTATATTAGACAAGTTCAGGTGAGAAAAATTACCTATTTCTTGAAATTATGGTCAGTAGACATAAAATACTTCAAAGAAATGCATTTGATTCCTTGTCATCTGGAACATTAGTTGATTTTTTTTCTATTTTCTAAATTGCCAAATGAGAATTTTTTCAATCTGAATTTGAATTTGTACACACCAATTGATCATAATTTTGCATCTACTGTCATCCAAAAGCACTCTATAAATTTAGAATATGGTGTTTTTTTCACTTCCACTCCATTAATTAAGCAATAATTGTTAAGTAGTATTTGCACACTGAGTCTTGTTCTTTAAAATAACTTCATAATGGGTGGTGAAATTGTTAATTTCAAAAAATGTATATAACTTGTAAAAGCAAAAAAGTCAGAGAGGCCTGTGAAGTATGTTGTTCTTTTCAATGATCACAAAATCCTTTGGTCTGTAATATGAAAAAAAAAAAAAAAAACCAAACAAAATGGAGAAAGTACAGCCTGAGAAATTAAAAGATAGCATAAGAGATAAGGAGAGTGAATGGATAAAAAAAATTCAATGTTCTAAATCACTGTCTGAAAAAAAGAAAATGCACCAACCCCACTATGCAATTTTAGACAGTGTACTGGGCCCTGTAGAGGGCCAGATTTTTTTGAACACAACAGAAAATGAATTTGTTCATTTACTCTTGGAGTTATTTCAGAATGAATCATGGGAGCAATTTACTTCTGATGCAGTTCCAGTAAAAAGCTATTATGCTGATTGCCATAAATTTCATAGGTATAAATACCTAACTTTTATTCCTGACTCATCATTTCGGTAAAAATACTCATTCACTGTGATTAAAATGCCCAAAATAAAGGTAACAATTATGTGAAGATCTACTTTCCAACTGTCCACTCATATAAGCCAAGTAAAGGATGCACAATAAAGCTCATGAAATCAGTATCTCTTAAAATAAGAGTAGGTTCAGGATTCCAGTACTTTCTTGCAAGCAGCCAGTCAAGATCTATCTCATTTCAGGAATAAAACTGATACTGTTCTTGTCTTCTTCCTAGTTATCTTTACCTCCCCTCTCTAAATCTTTCTCTGATATTATTATTATTATTCAGGAGATCAGTGATTGACATAACTTTAAATTCTGAGGAAATTTCTTCATTACTCAAATTATGATCTGTAGAAAATGTTGAGTCACACAATCCCACTCTAAATCTACATGAGATAGACATGATCTTATGCCAACTGTTACATATATTAACAAAATCATTATTATATTTCCAGTTGTTTGCTATCAAATATAAACCACAATCCATGATGCAGTGAAACACAGAAAATACACAGTGAGTCACCAGTTAACACTACACAGAATATAGGCATTCTCTGGACAACTGCCCATTCAGACAGAGATAGAGTAATGAATGTCTTTTGGAAAATATTTTCTGGAAACCATTCAACATTATTTGGTTGGAATATTTCCAGCAGTTTGATTCTTGCTTTCTAATGACATTATTGACTGATGATAGCAGCAATGATGGAGTTTTAAGCTGTCACGATATAGTGGCCTGAAGAAGCACACAATTCAAATATCTCTCTTGAGCTTTGTATTAGGAAATTATGCATCATAACCAGGTGGATTAAAGTGATTGTAAGGTGTTATAAAGTCTCAAAATACACAAGTATCAAAAATACCTGTTATCTAGATAGGGTAAATTTTAAAAATGCAAAACCAAAACCAGAGGTAAGTAGAAAAATGACAAAATTAAATTCTTAGTGTTACCATTTCTTCCTAAATTTCCTTTAACCTCATGAAGTTCAGCCAGGTCAGTGCATGGTCTTGCACCTGTGTCAAGGAATTCACCAATGTCATTACAAATTAGGAAATGAATGGGTCAAAAGCAGCCCTGCAGAGAAGAATTTGGGTATACTGGTAGACAACAAATCTAATATGAGCCAGCTAGATGCACTTTTAGCCCAGATAGCAAATCGTATCCTGGGCTGCATAAAAAGAAGCATGGTAGCAGTTTAAAGGTGGTGATTCACCCCCTCTGCTCTGCTCTGGTAAGACCCAATCTGGAGTACTCCGTCCAGCTGTGGAGTCCTCAGTACAGGAAAGACATGGACCTGTCATAGCAAGTTCAGAGGAAGCCACAAAAATAATATGAGGGCTGGCACACCTCTCCCATTAAGAAAGGCTGAGAGAATTTGGATTATCTAGCCTGGAGAAAAGGAGTCTCTGGGGGACTTTATTGTTGTGCACAAGTACCTGAGAGAAGGTTGTAGTGAGATAAGGGTCAGTCTCTTTCCTGAAATAACAAGTGATACAAGAGGAAATGGCTATGGTAGGTTTAGGCTAGGCTAGGCTAGGCTAGGGTGGGAGATGATAGTCTATTTCACCTGGATGGGACTTAGAACAATCATCTAGTCCAACTGCCCGGCCAAGTCTGGGCTGACCAAAAGTAATGCCAACAAATGCCAACACTGACAAGTATGGAGCATTGATCACCTGTCTAGAAAGCCTGTTCCAGTGTTTCCCAATATTCAATCTGAACTTCCCCTGGCACATCATTAACCCACATGTCCTATGAAGAGATCAGCATCTTCATCTCCACTACTCCTCTTCAGGAAGCAGCAAAGAGCACTGAGGTCACCCCACAACATCCTTTTTGTCAAACTAGACAAATCTCCAATCCTTCACTACAGCACTCCCAGATGCCCAGCACTACTATTCTGGGTGCAGAATACAGCATTTGGATTTATTAAATTTTATCCTATTGAATTTAGCTGATGCTCCAAGCTATCTAGATCCCTCTGCAAGGCCTCTTGTCTCTCAAGAGAACCCAAAGCCCCACCCAACTGGTATCAGCAAACCAGCTAAAGGTGCATTGGCTTAGATTGCATATCAAGAAGACTTTCTTCACTGAAAAGGTTATCAAGCATTAGGACAGGCTGTCCAGGGAAGTCATTGAGTCACCATCCCAGGAGGTATTTAACAGATATGTAGATGTGGTGCATAAGAACATGTTTAGTGGTAGACTGGGCAGTGCTATGTTAACAATTGGACACAGTGATCTTAAAAGTCTCTTCAAACTAAATGATTCTATAATTGAATGATATGCTGGAGAATAACATATGTTCCCAGGACTGTGCAGGATGAACCTTTCAAACATATTGAAAGGTTCCTAAGCCCATACCTGGGGGTTGGCTGTCACGGTTGGGGGCAAGCAGTGTTAGTATAGCCAGTGGCAGCCACATCCTGCTGGTGGCCATGATGAGAGGGACTATTTGGAACCCTTTAGGGAGGTTGCTTCCAGCACCAGCTGTCTGCCAGTAAGTGCTAGTTATGTCCAAGGCATGGTGCTGTAGCCTTGACTCAGAGTAATGCAGTGTAGATAATAATAATCTTTCTTTAGCATTTGGCCAATCATTCTGTGAAAACCTGTCTGCTTGCCTATGCTTTATACTGAAGTTAGTGTGGTTACATTTAAAACTGTAATATTTCACATATTTCTTTTCCCTCATTGAAGAAAAATTATGCTGGAAGATTTATACTTATCCTACAAATACTTCAGAAATCGAAATATTTTTCAGTACTAACTGGCTATGTGTTTTGGAATTTCTGTGTTTATTATTTATCAAGATTTTTGAATGATTTGACTGGCTCATTTTCAGTGCAAATTATGTGCTGTTTTCAGTTCCAGAAATGGTTTATCATACCACAGAGCCAGGTGAGATAACAAAAGTTTTCTATGTTGAAGAATGAATTCCAAATTATGGCAGACAGGGAGTGTTTTGAACACTTCCATTCTTCTATGAAATATGTTCAAAAAAATAGAAATTATCAACTGCTGTCATTAATATTAATGTTGTCCAAATATTAATAGATATTAAAAAAATAAAGTTAAGACATCATATATAAATTACTCTTTCTCTGCAGTTATTAAGTGTTAACATTCTCACATGTCGTAAAATATCCAATGTATACTAAAGAGAAAACAAAATATACAATAAATTTCTGTCAGTATCAATACTTGTTTTCATAGCTTTTAATTTGGGGTTTATTCTCTATATGACCATCACTGACATCCATCAAACTATTTCTTTTCTTCTGTTTTTTTTTTTTTTTTTTTACTTAATTTATCTGTAGTTTTGCAGAGATATTGAAATAAATAGAGATTCACACTGCCACAACAAAGGTGCCTAGCTGTGATAGACTAAGATTTATTACAGAAAGTTGTCTACAATAGGATAATTTTTCTTGTACTGTAGGCATAAAGAAACTTTCATGCTGCACGAGGCAATGGATTAGGTTCAGTATTCAGCATGCAATTGCATTGCCAGATACTACAGTCATTAAATGCTCAACAGTAGCTCAGTTATGCCTTGAAATAGAGTATCATTAGGACACCTCACTTAACCACTTCAAAAAGCTCCCTGAAATTTAAAAGATCTTCTACTGGTCACTAGTAGAAAAGAAACACCTGTAGTAGTCGAATGTCTTTCAATTGCACTGCAATGTCAGCCCTGGAACTATGCCCAGGTCTCAGTAGCTGTTCTTTAAAATGTGCCACAAATTATACCTTAAAGTACAAATTCAGTGTTATTGGAACGCTATTATGCTCAAATGTAGACGTTGAGATTTTTTTTTTTTTTTTTGGTAAATGAAATGTCAGAATGAAAATGAAGACAGGGACAACTCATTTTTTATACTCCGTAATTTTATTCATATCTTTGCATTGAAAGAAATAGAAGTCAGGGCAGCATTTGTCAATGTGTCCTTAGATATGTAGAGAAAACTCGGTATGTTAAGCAACTACAGAGACCATTTTAGAAATTACATCAAACTCTATCATGTGTTCCTTTTCTCATTTGACCTATTTAGTCAGAAATAGAATTCCCTGCTTATCCTTAAACCTGGTATCTTTAACATTATTTCAGAAGGCTCTGCCACAGTCAAAATCAATAAGCTAAAGCAAAATATTGAAAAGAACAACTTCATACTTCAAAGGATTCTACTATATTAGATACAGTTGTGTGTACAAACACTTCTAATGTGCTATTAGCAATGTCACATAAATTGGGCTGTCTTTTCAAAAAGTATCATTTCATTCATTTTAGGATGTATCATTGAAGCATCATTAGGATCTTTATTTTTTTTCCTTTCCTAACACATACATTATGCTTACTTATTTTTGTAAATACAGAACTTTCAAATGTGGAATATAAAAACAGGTATTACTTGGTGACACAGTGTATCAGCTGTTTCAACTAATTTCATAGATGAAAATCAGCAATAGAAGTATATTTCTTATTTATATCAAACATCTTTAACTGGAGAAATCAAGCAGAACATCATAAAAACCTTTGCAAATAAAAGCAGTGACTGGCTGAAGAATGTTCTTATTCATATTGCTTTATACAATGCAGAAGAAAGAATGGATGAAGGATGGTGTGTAAAAGTTTGCTATGGAAATATAAAGCATCCTGTGAAGACATTTGCTCATCCTTCAACATGGATATGAACATCTAATAGTGATTTAGTGGCACTTTATTTTGTTCTGGTTTTGAAAATGTCTTGAAGTACAAAGGTTAGAATCAGTTGAAAAAGCAAAAAGAAATTACATTACCTAGCATGATTCATTGCAAGTACTTGAGAATTTTCATTGGGCAAGTTCACATTCAGTGATTGTAAAGATCTTAAGCACATTTTCTTCAGCTACTAAAACAGCTTAGTCAAGGAGGAGGAGAAAAAGAGCAGCTGATTTCTAGATAGATGAAAATATTTCTTATGAGAAAGATAGGTATTAAGGAGTTATTTTGGCTTTTGGAGGTGTAATAGCCTAAAAAGTTCAGGCCTGCTTAGATAATGGTCTGTGGATAGTCTGTAAGTTCTGTAGCATTCTACTTCAGAGTAAAAAAGTCATCTACTAGCTTCCCTTCTCAAGAATCAGAAAGAAAAATATAGCGCTCTCTATAGTAATAACGTCACAAATGTATCCAGATGATTATAACAATTTACCTGGACATCTTCCATTCTATTCTTTTCGTGTTTTTTTTGGATTTGTTTTTATTCATCCAAGTCATGCTAAAGAAATTCCTGCTATACTACAATGCTGAAGACTATAGGTGATTCCTGCAATACATGACACAGGATTTTAAATTTCCATCTTCCAGCTGTATCCTGTAGCTACAATTATACTGCTGTAAGGCAAGATAGATCCCTTTACAGCTTGTTTTTGTGCACATGCATGTATACGGTACTATTCATCTTATGATATCTGCAATATATCTTTCCCTGTGCCTTGCAATTAAACTAGGATTGTGTTTGCTTAGAACTTACTTAGTTCTTCCATTTATCTATTTCTGTATGCACATACATGTTTAAATTTTATTCATGTTATTCATGTTATCTAAAATTTTACTATTATAATTTCTAAAGCATTTTTTTAATCAACAGTGTTTGAAGTGAAGGGGGAAGGATGGAAAAATGGGATTGTTTATAGAATATTTGCTTTTCTTACATGACAATACTGTCATAGGAAACCAAAAAAGTGTTATCAGCTTTCCATTTATCTTCTGGTTGATCAATATTTTCAAAAAATTGTAATACATTAGATTAATGTGATTTTATAATTGTGTCATTTGTGATAAAAGCTACGTGCTGTAAACTGAGGAATTTAATACTGTTCTAGCATGCATAGAACTGAAATTACTATTATTTTCCCTTGGTACATTTAGAAATTATAATAGTTTTTTTAAAAAATAATGTAAGCTATGTGACTCAAATGAAAAATAATTATTCTTCCCCTTAAATTGGCCAAAAATTAATTAAATAAATATCTGACAAAGATTTGACCTCACATTATTTTGTTTCTTTACAATAAGTTAATTCACTCACCCTCCCACACAGCCACCCCTTTCATTTTTTGAGATCTGAATAAGTTATTTAACACAAGCTTGTTTAGGGAAGGGAAAGATTTCTAAGTAGGTGAATGTTTACAAGAATAGGTCTGGATCTTGCTCAATTCTTTTTGTGGGTACTCTTGCACTTGATATCTGTTGGCAAGGATTTTAATCTAGAATTACATTATATAGATAAGAAGAAAACAAAAGTAATTAAAACAATATACTGAGTAATATATGAAAGGTCAACGTACAGCTTGTATTTTTTGCGCTTATGAGGGCTTTCAAGCAATTTCCATTTTTTAATGGACCTGTTTGAGCAATATGTCTTTTTTTCTTATGCGACTTCTTTTCATGGAGTTAGATATTAAAAACAGAAGTCATGTATAAATCATTCTGAATTCCAAATGTCCCAGTATAGTAATGGCAATCACTTCAAGTGATACATGCGCTACAGGCCTTACATTTAATAGATATTTGTTGTTTGCTGTGTCTGCAGCCACTACAAGGGCACAGGTAATAACGCTGGTACCGTACTGTCATTTCTTAATGAATACTAATTAAAAATTTTTTTTAAGAATGTTGGTCACTTTGCTCTACCTCATTTCCATAGGACCTGGACATAGGACTTGAGAAATTATCCTGTTGTTCAATTACCACTTGATTTGGAGATTGCCATTTGTTTAATTTCCTTCACTGGGTTTAAGTAAACATATAAACTGAAGCATTTATTTTTTTTAATGCAAAATTCAAGAACTTAAGATCTTTATATGTACATTCAAGAACACTGTTGCTACCTAATAATTTGCAGTGTCTCTAGGTTCTTCTGTATTGCATAGATTATGTCTCAGACTTTACTCTGAACATTGTCTTCCTCAAATGAGCATTTGTGCCTGCTTAAAGGTACACATTTCTCTTCTTATTGGATCCATTATGCTTCTTACTGAACCCATTCCTCAGCAGATCCATTCTATTAAAATGTCAAACAGGCTCAACATTTGACTTAATGCTTGACAGGCTTAACATCTCTTAATAAACTTAATTTAAAGTGACACAGTATAGTCTCCTAAACTTTGTTAAAACAATTAGTGAAGCATACCCTTATATTTTGTTCTCAAAAGAGTGGAATAATTTAAAAAAATCATCAGTTGTTTGATCACCAGTTCCAGATGATACTTAGTCCCATTCAAATAAATTGCTAAATTCCTACTGATTTCTTTAGTGTTAGGATGTCCTCTAATAATACATGAAAGAAATTTAGACATTTGACTGAGCTTAACATTTGTCATTAAACAATACTTTTGATTTTGTTCTTGCTAAACCTAGACTACAAAATATCTGCTCTTCCAGAATTAGATTTGTAACTAAGAAAATCTCAAGTACAGAGGATAAAAACTGTATGATTTAAAAAAATATAAAAAAAAAAATCTTACCTAATAAACCGTTATATTCTAGCCATAGGTGTCTTCTGCAAATGTGTTTTACAGTAGTTTAACATCATGGGTCATCAGTGTCACTCAATTCCTTTTGTTCTGAAGCAGTTAAATGTGTATTGCTCTGATGTGACAGAGAAATTACTTTTTTGATATTAACATGGAGAAAAAAAACAGTTAGGAAAAGTAACCACTTTCCTGGTGATTTACAAGCCCCAAAAACTTAAAAAAAATCCAAACTCTGAATTCAAACATCACTTTGAGGAAGGGATAAAGACCTCCTCTAACCCTATTTCTATGAACTGTGTGTGAGTGATTTGGCAATCCAAAACATCTGGCATCCAAATAGGCATGTACAAATCCCATCTGCAGGTACTAATGCTTCTCTGTTTCCAAATGACAATGCACACTAAATTGTGGTATAAATGCTTAGATATTTAGTTTTGGGGTTTTTTTGTCTTTTGTATGTGCGTGAGTGGGAGCAAAGAACAAACTTAACACCCTTCTTTATTCCTTTTTCCACAAATCCAATTCTTAACTCCTATAACACCAAGTGCTGACACTTGAAAAAGCACTTGGCATGCTTTATGCTTAAGTTCCACTTTTCTTTTGTGCTGTTAATACCATTTGACATTCAATATCACCAAACAGACCCAAAACAGCTGTCATGCATCAAAATCTGACTAGTAATCACATTCATCTCTCTATATCCTGTATTTTAAATTATATTTTCCATATGATTTACCTTAAGAGTAAAGGCATAGAATGTGCTGTCTTTGCCTCAATAGAAAATTATATAATGACTCATATAGTTAATTAGAAACAATTAAAAAATGATAAGTTAATTACATATGTATGCTTTGTCTGAGGCTGGTAAGTGTCACAAATTTAGCAACCCTAGGAAAACTTTATATCTTAAGGGGTGGAAGACTAAATTCTTTGCTCATTAACTGGAATGACTACACACGCCCTATGTCATCCAGTTTGCTCTATTCAGATTTCAAGGGGGAAAGTTGAGAGGCTGCCCTTTAGAAGCTGTTTTTTAGAGTAGGCTTTATTGACTTTCTATATGGTCGTTTTCCTTACGCAACACAGGTGGAGAAGGAATGTCTCCAATACTGTCTTAAGCATCTTTTACCTAGTAAAAGCAACAGTTACCTAACAAACTATTGTATCTGCTGCATATCACTAACTGCTAAAGCAATACACATAACACAAGTAACATAATAATAACAAATTCATCATGAATAACTTAATAGGAGGCAAAAAATGGCCTGAAAATGTGTGGGAGTTCATGTGGATACTGGTATCAATGATAGGAAATGCATAAGTTTGCCCTATTTTGATTGTTTTCTATTGTAACTCTAACCATTTTTTACACTCATAGACTAAATTAATGCTTTCTGCTTTCTGTCTTGCAATGAACTGACAATGCCTCCAAATATTCCCCCAGAAAGAGGCTTTTGTGAAGAGAAGAAAATCAAAACCAAATAATTCATTCTTCTTGATAGCTAAATAAGAGTTTCTGCAATCTACATCTTTATATGATGGATACATTATTACATATTATGCAATATGCTATTCCATAGAATAGCATATGCTATGTTGTGCAAATTGTTTTCAGAGTGGTCTTCTCTTTGAGGTTAGCAAGCAGCTAACATAATATCAAATGAACTTTAAAGAGCATTAACCAAAAAAATGCTTTAAAAAATCTATTTTAAAATGCCTATACTTCATATGCTATAATTATCTGATGTCTTAAAATCTTTAAAATCCTTTCTGCTGCACTGGAAATTTATTTTTTCTACACATTTACAAAGCTTTTTATTAATTGTTTATAGCAAAAGTGTGTAAATTTTAGTCCGTCAAGGTTCTCCATTGAACTCAAACAATTGAAAGAAGATTGTGTGAAAAAAGAAATAACTAGAAGTTAATCAACTGGCACAGATCTCCTTTTATTTTCTATGTTCTTTATCTTTTCTTTGAACTTCATTGTAAAGTTTTTTTTAATGAATAAAACATTTGTCCAAAACACACTGGAGAAGAGACTTTTCTCTGTCTGGACTGGGCAACTCATAAGTTCCATTATCATCTTTAAAGTTATTTACATCATGTTAAGTGATTCAAAATGTTATTGTCAGACTACTCTCTTAAGCTATTGCAAAATAGGTATAATATTTAAAAAAAAAATCAGTTTATCAGTTCAGATATTGCCATATTTCAATGATGACAGAAGTTCAGATGAAGGTACCTGAAAAAAAAAAATGACTAGTTATACTCTGCTGTGAGAGCAGTAGTGATAAATTAAATAAGATCTGACAGTTTAAATTTAATCAGTATGTCATTGTTTTGCCTTAATAGAGGAAAATCATTCTATGTTGAGTGTTTAATTTGCCATCAGCAGTAACAGAGGGATAATAAAAGTAGAATTCCATCTCTAGTTTTGTGCAGAAGGTTTGGCAATTAGGGCTGCAAATAATAATTCAAATTAGATTTGAAGTGGTGGTAAGCCTTGCTAATTTAGATGAGTACAAGCTTATAAAACATTGTAACCTCAATATAATGGGTTCAGCGCTGGATATATTGAATACTGTATTTTCTTTATTACTGTGTATTTTTCTGGTGACTGCCTATATTTTTTCATGTACGCAATATGTAAAGTATAATATATTCTATGATTTTTAGGGAAAAAGTATGTTGTTAAGTGCTCCCAGTCTAATTTTTTTCTACAGTTTTGTTTGCATAATTTGCTTTTTGATAAATGTTCTTATTGGTCTCATTATTTTCCTTCATGTTTCCCTCTTAAAAATTCCCTCACATCTTGATGATGTGATGTGCAACTGACAAATTATCTAGTCAATCAACAAATAATTAACCAATAAAAAGTATATTTCTTATAGAACTGGTTATTTCTGGTTTTGTTGGTTTTTTTTTATATGAAATTTTATCTTATTTGAGGTACTCAACGTGAATAAAATTTATCTTGGAGATATTACCAGTAGTATTCTCTACCTGACTGTTAAGGCAGAACAGTGTAGCTTTTGAAGACAAGTAGTAAACAGACACATACATACAAGGAAGTACCTATAGTAGTATATTTTATCATCCTTAGGGCCAATACGACTGTCACTAAAGTCAAAGAGGTTTTTCCCCTCACAGTGACTGATGTTAAGAAGCAGGGATAATGAAACTGTGAGGCTCAAGAAAAAGGCAAGAAAAAAAACCTTCATATATATATCCTGTCTGAAGGAAATGAATGATGCAATAATTCAGAAAAAAAATGTTTTTGATGGTGTCATGCTACTGGTCATCCACCAAGAGAATGAGTTTTTATCAAAGACTCTTAAATTCATAATGATATTTTTGAACTAAGTCAACAGGTACATTTTCTGTAATTCTTTGATTAAGATGTTGAGATCTATCACCTCTAACAATGAGTGTAATATTGCCTGAAGTCCAAACTACGTTTCTGTCAAATAATTTCATTTCCTGCCAGAATTTTAGTTAATCAGAAGCATCTGAGTCTGTCATATTATTGACTAGGTAGTACTTTTGATATGTAAGTAAATATTAGGTGGAACATAATGAAGAATAAAAGGATTAAAATAGACACTTTGCCATGTCCGAATGCACACATTCGAAGTATTCATGTTCATTATATAATGTAGCTGGAGTTCTGGTGGTGAAGGAAGGATATTTTTGAAAGCACTTAATCTAAACTAAATAGAGGTATGTATTGGAAAATGGCAGGTCATAAATATATCATGGGGATGTGGCCAGAATGAAGTTCATATTTGTCAAAGTTCTGTTTCAGGCTTCTATCTGGGAGAGAATCTTTCATCAATAAACATCTCTCAGAAATTAGTCTACTTCTCTACTCACCTAGGTGAATCAACTTCTGATTAGTGTGTATCTCTTTATTTCATGTGCTAGATGTCTTATATTATCTAAAAAAAATATTTGGGGCCAGTTACATTAAAGGGTCTGAATGTACAGTTAAGTGGTTTGTCCATTCAGTGGAGATGTGGAAGACTGAAGTCCATATTCTTCTGCCAACAAATATTTACCTATATAAGACTGAGAATTTCAAAGTATTTGTTTAAATGTTAGAAAATCAAAAGGAGTGTAACCAGCAGAATGAGGGAGGTGATCCTGCCCCTTTGCTCTCATGAGACTTCACTTGGAGTATTGTATACAGTTCTGGTGTCCTCAACATAAAAAGGACATGGAACAGTTGGAACAAGTCCAGAGGAGGGTCACAAGGATGATCAGGGGACTGGAGCACCTCTGCTATGAAGACAGGATGATAGAGTTGGGGATGTTCAGCCTGGAGAAGAGAAGGCTGCGTGGAGACCTCATAGCAGCCTTCCAGTATCCTAAGGGGGCCTATAGGAATGCTGGGGATGGGCTCTTCATGAGAGACTGTAGTGAGAGGACAAGGGGTAATGGGTTCAAACTTAAACAGGGAAAGTTTAGATTGGATCTGAGGAAGAAATTCTTTCTTGTAAGGGTAGTGAGGCACTGGAATGGTTTGCCCAAGGAAGTTGTGAATGCTCCATCAGTGGCAATGTTCAAGGCTGGGCTGGACAGAGCCTTGCATGGCATGGTTTAGGGTGAGATGTCCCTGCCCCTCTCAGGCATGTTGGAACTTGATGATCTTAAGGTCCTTTCCAACCATAACTATTCTATGACTCTATGATTCTAAAATTTAGCCTCTGAGCTGTGCTTCTAAGAATGCAACATTTGGCCATACAAAGGAGGAGTAAAATTGATGAATTTTCCCCCTCCCCTGAAATATTTTGTGGCCTTGTGTGTTTAAATTTTTTTGGTTTTGTTGGTCTTTTGCTTATGTGAGTCAAGGCGTTGCTACCAGTGACAGTCTTTAGTCATCACTACAGCTGAGAGCGCTGTCAGTGCCCAGATGTCTACACGCAATACATTTTTCAAACTAATCTCTGACTGCCTTACTCCCTCTTTCTCCGTTACTCATCTTTTCTTAGTTATCTTTCTATGTGTCAGCAACTGTCTGCTTTTACAAGTTCATTACAGTTTTATGAAACTACTGAAAATGATAATTGAAAAAATACATATATTAAATAAACTATTTCTTTAATAGTTCAAGTTAAAAACTGATTTACATGAAATCCTATGTTTCTACCTTCATAACCTAAAGAAAATAGTGAAGTAGAATCACATTTTACTTCAGTTCTTAAGCTGATGAGATTTGGCTTCCATTTCATCTTCACTGACATTAAGTTTTGTAGTCTGATATTTGATCATGCAGAATATTTGGTCAATTTATCCTGATATGAAAATGACTAAACATTCCTTGTAGTCCCCTGCAGGTTTTTTTTTTTTTTTTTCTTTTTAGCTGTGTTAAGACAGAGAGGGGACTTAGATGAGACATTAGGAAAAAATTCTCTATTATGAGGATGATGAAACGCTGGAACAGGTTGCCCAGAGAAGATATTGATTCCCCATCCCTGGAAGTGTTCAAGGACAAGTTGGATGGGGCTTTTAGCAACTTTGTCTAGTGAAAGTTGTCCCTGCCCATGGCGGGGGGTTGGAACTACATGATCTTTAAGGCCTTTTCCAAACCAAACCACTCAGTGGTGCTGTGATTTTTTCCAGCTTTCTATTGACATTTTGACATTAATGTGAAGAGAGTAATGCTTCACCAAGCTGCAGCCTTTGGCATTTTGAAAGAATATTTGAATGCCCAGAAACTCTCCTGCAACCTCTATATATTTGCTATAAAAATATATAGCAAAAATCAGTGTTTCAAGATTATATGTGTGCAGGATCCAAGGAAAAATTATATGACATTGCTCATCACATACTTCAAAGATCTTCAAAGTCAAAGGAGAAAGAGCATAGCTTCCTGGCACAGATGTACATTGTGTCCTTAGGCATCTAAACTTCTTGAATCTGAATGCTATTCTAAAAGCATAACTTCACCTTGTAGAATGCATTAGGTCTGGCTGAGATGGAGCAGCTCTCATAGCACTATGCTTTGTATTGGTAACTAGAAAGGTGTTGATAATACACCAGTGTTACAGCTACTGCTGAGCTGTGCTGGCACAGTGTTAAAGCTGCCTCTCCAACATTCCCTCTCATCGGGAGTCTGGGAGTGGGCAAAATCTCAAGATGGGACATTACCAGGACAGCTGACACAAACTGACTGAAATGCTGTTCCATACCATATGACACCTACTCAGCAATAATAGATAAGAGAAGGGAGGAGGAAGAGGGAGGGACATTATTTATGAGATTTGTCTTCTGGAGCAACTGCTGTGCGTACTGAAGCCCTGTTTCCAGGGAAGTGGCCAGGTATCGCCTACTGATGGGAAGTAGAGAATAAAATATTTTGGTTTACTTTCCTTCTATATGTGACCTCTGGTTTTGTTTTATTCAACTGCTTTATCTTGACCCATGAGTAATTTTTTCCATCTCATTTTCTCCCTCCATGTCCTGCTGGAGGGGCATGATAGAGCAGCTTTGTGGACACCTGACCTTCAGCCAAGGTCAAACCACCACACATTTAAAAAGGAAGTCCAAATATGCAGTAGATTAGAGCCATGTCTTATTAACAGACTAATACGTTTTAAAAAAGAACACAATCCTGACTTTTGACCTTACTCAGCCAGAGATTCTATTTAAGAGTGTCAGCCCATTCCAACTGAGTAGGCATAAAATGTTATCTGCTAAGGCAATATTTTCACTGCTGAGGACCAGAGACTGCAGAGAATATTGATTCTGATATATTGAGAATATCAGTTTAAAAGAAAAGGAATGGGTTCCTAAGTTTAGCTAACATTGCCTTGTCTTTTCTGGATGTTTCCCCTAGTCCTACATCATCTATACTGCACTTTAGATAAGAAAACTAGATTAAAGATTTTTTCGGTTCAAAAAGACAAGATTATGTTAAATGCCTGGTAGCAACAAGTTTGAAAGCTTTATAAATTGCATTTGATACTGTGACAATGCTGTCAAAGAGGACTTAAAATTGACTGTGAGACAATTGCCAAAATGCAATATATTCTTTCTTTTCATTCAAATGGGTGAAATATATTCTGCTTGTTTATGCTAAAAATGTGTTTACTAAAGGAAATTTTTACGCATATTGGCACCATTTTCATGGTAAGAGCTACATTAAGCTGTGAAGGAAGTCAAGCTGAATGAACCAACTTTTCACTTTGGAAGCCAACATTCCAGAACAAAGTGGCCTGTCACCCACATACCAAACATGTTTGAAACATGTTTTTTTTTAAAGCCATGTAAATCATACATTCTTATTTTAACAGCACTTCTGTTAAGACAGCAGAAGTTGATTAAATTTTAATATTCCCTTTTAAAGTGAAAAAAATATTTTTTTTTCCACACAAAATGCTGCTCCGTTCATATGTATTTACCATGTTAGCACTCCTCACAGCAAAATATGGTTCAGCTGGATTTGTAAAAATAACTTTGAAGTGTCAAACACAAAATGGAAGATGATATTGTTCAATTATTTTGTGAATTGAAATTTCAAATAAAATTTCATAAGACTAACAAAATAATTAATTATACCATTTTAGTTTGGGTATACAAATTGAGGAAATTCACACTTAGTAAACCTGAAAGGTCTAATTTTCTGTATAAATAGAAGCAATGGTGAGCAGAAGCATGTTCATACTTTTTGCTAGAAGTTTTAGAGTTTGAAACTGTAGCTGTGTATTTTAAGGGTACATTCTTAAATTTGACAAATTCTATCATCTCTTTTTATCTACATGCATCTTACATCAGGAATTCCTATATTTTGCCACAAGTCCCCTTGATAGTATGTCAGCTTGAGATATAATACATTCAGTAAAGAATATTATTTTGATGTATCTTAACTTTTACTTACAGTGAACATGCAAAAACTGCTACACTACCTACAAAAAACTGTACTACAATTTCAAGTTATGAATATGAATCTCTCTGCATTTTGCCTCAAACTGGTGCAATGAAGAGCAATAAAAGCAAATTAGCTGCTGTTTCGTGAACAGCTAATCTGCTGTTCACCTTTCATAGATAGAAAGTTCAGCTTTCTAAGCTTCTAGATTATTTAGTGTCTTCCTTCTAATAATTATCAGTCTAGAGAAATGACATACAGTCATTAGAGAATAAAGGCAACAAGCGTCATGCACTTGCATCTGTATACATGGTTTGCACAGAGTGCAAAGTGTTTTTCAGAAGACAAGAAATTGTAAAGTTTCTGGACTGGGTATAAATGAAGCCGCTCTGCTTTCAAAGGGAGAAACTACTGAAAATATATTCTTCCTCTTGTACAATGGAGAATGCTTGCAGCTGTAAAAAAAAGGGAGATAGTATGTCAGTGATATAATGCGTAATATTTTGGCATTATGTTCTGGTATCAGGCAGCATGTACACACAAATTCATTCAGTATATACTCGTTACATTCCACAGTAATTTAGGTTATAATGCAAGGGCTGTAGTCCAGAATATACTTTTTATATACTTTTTTCTTTTCCTATGACTACTGACTATAGACTCATAATTCCTCCTCTGGAAAACATGCATATGCAAATAGTTTTTTCTCTTTCAGCAATTTTGCCCTTTAGTGGATCACATTTGGAGTGTGGCCAAAAAACTGTTCCTAAGTGGAAAGGCCTATGGACAGACCTGATGTTGTTACTTTTGAGATCCATACCTTTGGGCAATGTACTTTCAGAGAACATTCTGAAACAACATTTTGCTTTTTTCAAGTGATTTGCATCTACCAGAGGTGTCTTACTGGTCCACCAGCCTGTTTCTAGTAGTGGCAGTAGGAGATAATAAAAATCAAATTGCCTACTTCTTCCACTGCTGTATTGCAGAGATTAGTGTTGAATTTTAGCTACTCCCTGCCATTTGCAAGGATTGTTCCATAAAACTTACTCTGAATAGATGTGCTTGTGAGCTGGAGAGCTCTTTTAATGCTATTTGGACAGCCTGTGGAAATGGACATTCAGGAAATGGAGAAGTGTGCAAAAATGTCGAAGGAAAGAAATATAATTTTTAAAAGTTCTGAAAAGGTTAAATGCTAAGCTTGCATTAAGCTAAATAAGGTTCCCAGAGTGACACTTTTTTAACAAAACTAAGAGACAGGTTGCCAGATTTTCCAGCTGAGCACTTGCACATGACTGACAATATATTGGATGGCCACACGCAAAGAGTTGTGGTCAATGGCTCAATATCCAGCTGGAGACCAGTAATGAGTGATGTCTCTCAGGGATCGGTGTTGGGACCAGTCTTGTTCAACATCTTTGTTGGTGACATGGACAGTGGGATTGAGTGCTCCCACAGCAAGTTTGCTGATGGCACGAAGCTATGTGGCTCGGTTGATACTTTGGAGGGAAGGAATGCCATCCAGAGAGACCTTGACATGTTTGTGAGGTGGACTGATGCCAAACTGATGAAGTTTGACCATGCCAAGTGCAAGGACCTACACCTGGGTCAGAGCAATCCTAGGCACAACTACAGGTTGGGCAGAGAAGAGATTCAGAGCAGCCCTGAGGGGAAGGACTTGGGATGTGCGTCGATGAGAGAATGAACATGAGCCAGCAGTGTGCGCTTGCAGCCCAGAAAGCCAACTGCATCCTGGGCTGCATCAAAAGGAATGCGACCAGCAGGTCAAGGGAGGTGATCCTGCCCCTCTACTCTGCTCTCGTGAGAACTCACTTGGAATATTGTGTGCAGTTCTGGTGTCCTCAACATAAAAAGGACATGGAAGAGTTGGAACAAGTGCAGAGGAGGGCCACGAGGATGATGAGGGGAGTGGAGCACCTCCCATATGAAGACAGGCTGAGAAAGTTGGGGCTGCTCAGCCTGGAGAAGAGAAGGCTGTGAGGAGACCTCCTAGCAACCTTCCAGTATCTGAAGGGGCCTATAGGGATGCAGGGGTGGGACACTTCATGAGGGACTGTGGTGGTAGGACAAGGGGTAACAGGTTCAAACTTAAAGAGGGGAAGTTTAGATTGGATCTGAGGAAGAAATTCTTTCCTGTAAGGGTGGTGAGACATTGGAATGGGTTGCCCAAGGAAGTTGTGAATGCTCCATCGCTGGTGGTGTTCAAGGCCGTGTTGGATATCACCTTGGGTGATATGGTTTAGTGGAAGGTGCTCTTGTCCATGGTAGAGTGGTTGGAACTAGATGATCCTAAGGTCTTTTCCAACCCTAAGTATTCTATGATTCTATGATTACAAAACTGAAATGTGGTAAATTGACATTCTTGCCTGTTGACATAGGAAGCTGTGTGCAAAAGAAGATTCATCTTACAGCTGACATATGCAATATTTGTCTAACAACTAGCATTATGTGTTATGGACCCATCTTCAAGGGATACTCCAGTCCCCCCATCATCCTTGTGGCCCTCCTCTGCACTTGTTCCAACTCTTCCATGTCCTTTTTATGTTGAGGACACCAGAACTGCTCACAGTATTCCAAGTGAGGTCTCACAAGAGCAGAGTAGAGGAGCAGGATCACCTCCCTTGATCTGCTGGTCACATTCCTTTTAATGCAGCCCAGGATGCAGTTGACTTTCTGGCCTGCAAGCGCACTCTGCTAGCTCATGTTCATTTTCTTGTTGACCAATACTCCCAAGTCCTTCTCCTCAGGGCTGCTCTGAATCTCTTCTCTGCCCAATCTGTAGTTGTGCCTGGGATTGCTCTGACCCAGGTGTAGGTCCTTGCACTTGACATGGTTAATTTCATCAGTTTGGCACCTGCCCACCTCACAAGCATGTCAAGGTCTCTTGGGATGGCATTCCTTCCCTCCAACGTATCAACCGAACCATCAGCAAACTTGCTGAGGGCGCACTCAATCCCACTGTCCATGTCACCAACAAAGGTGTTGAACAAGACTGGTCCCAATACCAGTCCCTGAGAGGCATCACTCATTGCTGGTCTCCAGCTGGACATTGAGCAATTGACCACTGCTCTTTACATTCTTTATCCATCGAGTGGGCTACCTATCAAATTGATGTCTCTCCAACTTAGAGACAAGAATATCCTGTGGGACAGTGGCAAAAGCTTTGCACAAGTCCAGATAGATGGCATCAACTGCTCTACCGCTGTCTATTAGTTCCATAGCCAGATCATAGAAGGCCATCTGGTTGGTCAGGCAGGATTTCCCCCTAGTGAAGCCATGCTGGCTGCCACCAACTACCTTGTTGTATTTCATGTGCCTCAGCGTGCCTTCCAGGACAATCAGCTCCAAGATATTACCAGAGACAGGTGAGGCTGGCTCATTCTTTTTCCCCTTCTTGAAAATGGGGGTTATATTTCCCTTTCTCCAGTACCTGGGAACTTCAGCTAACTGACATGATTTTTCAAATACAATGTGCAGTGTCTTAACGAATTCATTTGCCAGTTCCTTCAAGGACCAGCAAATGGATTTCATCAGGTCCCATGGAGTTGTATACATACAGAGTCCTCAACCCTAACCCTAAACCTAACTCTAACCCTACACCTAACCCTAACCCTACAACCTCATGAACTGTAGAATCATAGCATGGTTTATGTTGGAAGGCACTTTCAGGATCATCAGGTTCCAAGTCCCTTGTCATGGGCAGAGACACCTTCCATTTGATAAGGCTGCTCATTCCCATCCAACCTAGCCTTAAACACTTCCAGGGATGGAGCAGCCATAAGTCACAGGGCAACCTGATTCAGGGCCTTACCATACTCACAGTGAAGAATTTCTTTGTAATTTTTAATCTAAATCTACTCTCTTTCACTTTAAAGCCCTTCCTCTTGTCCTATCTCTGCATGCTGCTGTAAAAAGACCCTCTTCAGCTTTCTTGTAGGCTTTACGCACTGTAAGGCTGCTCAAATGTCCCTAGGGCCTTCTCCAGGATGAAAAAGATACTTGAAATTTATTTGAAAGATACTTGAAATTTAAGAATAAACGTTGACTTCATAAAAAATACTCTCCTAGCTTTGAAGACTGAAAAAATATTTCAATGCCATTCAAAGATAACAGTTCCTTTTATGCTTTGCTGGCAGTCAATAACCAGGGAGAAGAAAGCTTTTCAATTTAAATGCAATGGGATTAAAAAGGCCATGGGCCAATGAAATAATATAATGTACAAGAAATTTATGGTTGTGTATACAGAAAGGTGTTCGGCTAATCTGAAGTTTTTTTGAAAAACACCAGGAACTCTTAGGAGAGAACAAACTCAAGATAGTTAATTCAAGGGACTAGAAACTGGGAGCTGATTCTGAAAGGAAAGAGAATTGGAAACAGCAGCGAACAGGAACTAGGTGGATTCTTGGAGGGAATAGAGATCTTAACAATTTGGAATCATAGAATCATAGAGTAGCTAAGGTTGGAAAGGACCTTAAGATCATCTAGTTCCAACCCCCTGTGTCGTGGTTTGAGGCGTAAATCAATCTGCCTGCCCACTCACTCCTCCCAACCTTCTTTTCCCCCCCCACTTTACG
>JASSUY010026777.1:0-31773 GCA_032466535.1 Forpus xanthops | reverse complement strand
GGTCAGGCAGGATTTCCCCCTAGTGAAGCCATGCTAGCTGTCACCAAGCACCTTGTTGTTTTTCATGTGCCTCAGCAAGCCTTCCAGGAGAATCTGCTCCAAGATTTTTCCAGGCACAGAGGTGAGGCTGACTGCTCTATAGTTCCCCGGCTCATCCATTTTCCCCTTCTTGAAAATGGGGGTTATATTTCCCTTTTTCCAGTCATCTGCAACTTCTCCTGACTGCTATGATTTTTCAAATATGATGGACAGTGGCTTAGGAACTTCATCTGCCAGCTCCTTCAGGACCCGCAGATGGATTTCATCAGGTCCCATGGACTTGTATACGTTCAGGTTCCTAAGATGGTCTCGAACCAGATCCTCTCCTACAGTGGGCCCAAGGTCTTCGTTCTCGCTGTCTCTGCATGCGCCTTCCAAGACTTGGGTGGTATGGTCGGAACATTTTCCCGTGAAGACTGAGGCAAAGTAATTGTGAAGAACCTCAGCCTTCTCCATATCCATGATAGGCAGTTCTCCTGATGGCTTCTTGTAGTCATCACATTTATAATTTTGTAGTTACTACTTTGAAAGCTTCAGGTGCCTCATATAGTATTTCCTTGTGTGTTGTCCTTCCTTGTCCTTGACTTGTTAATATCTGAAATCTTCTCCTCCCCCCTCTTTGTATTGAAGAACAGCTTTATGTTCTTCTTGACCCTGATCTCTAGACTTTGCATTTCGAATTCCTACCCTGCTTTTCTTGGCTGAATTTCTATCGTCTTTGCAGCGCTGATGATATAAGCAGCCTAAAATCTTTCTCTTCTTTTGTTTTAAGCACAGTGTCTGGCAGCTGGAGCACCACAAGTTCTTACACATACTTTCTAGGATTTTGTGGGGGTTTTTTTTGTTTTGTTTTTTTTTTTACTGACCTATCAAAGCAGCAGGAACTAAGGGCATACGTGTCTATCATTACAATCATTTAATCTCAAGATATACTGTGTCAAACAGCAGTTTTCTTTTCATCATTTCCTAGTGAAGAATGTGGGCCATAATTTGGCCACTTGTACATAGCCCCTGGCTTGCAGTGAGGTGTACCCTTGAGTGTCTTGCTGAACTCATTTCATGCAAAGGTAAAATGGGGGAAGTTACTGAACCCTGTTTTAGCATCTGTCTCTTCTAGTGTTTTGCAGCCACTTGTCTTGAGCGGAACCTCTTCTGCCTGCTTGTTGCTGGTATGAGTTAGTGCTACTTGGAGATCCTTAAAATTTATTTTCTCTTTCAGGCAGCAGATGAGTTCTACTCCAAGCTAGAGGGACAGAAAATTGATCTGAAAGCATTGCAGCAGGTATGTTCTCATCCAAGAATGGGCAGCTGGGGTGGTCCTCTGAGCTTTATTTGGTTCATGTAGCCTGGGGTGAGGGAGGTTTCATTCCTTATTTGAGCTGTGGAAGTGCTGAGTTAGCTGTGGTCAAGGAGTGATTGTTAATATGTGTAATATAGCAGTTGGTTCTGCTTGCAATGTAAGTAATAATATTAGCAGCAATATTTTGGAAGCTCTGTCTGTTATACTGCTGTATTTTTCTGTGCTAGAATGCTTTATCAAGTGTTTTGCAGTGATTGGGCAATAAAATGTCATTTGTATTTATATTTTTCCATCTTAAAAGGAAAAGCAAGCATTGAAAAAACTTGAAAATGTTCGTAGGGATCATGAGCACAGACTAGAAGCTCTTCAGCAAGCTCAGGTAAGATAGATTTTTTTCAAACTAAGATCTGTAGTGTTTCTTGAAGAGCTGCACCTGCTGGTCTGCATTGCTACAGTCAGTGTTAGACCCCAAAGTGAAGCCTTCCATTGGAGAGCACCCTGTAGCCCCTCAGAGAACCTAGGCCTGCTCAGCAGTGCTCTGCTTTCTAATGAGTGCTTTGTACCTCTCTTGCCAAAATGTGCTTATGCTACTTTGCAAACAGGAGTCAAGTTGGCTGTTGTCCCATGTAATCACTTCAGTGCCATTCTTGTCTTTCATTTCTATGTTAATTACTACTTCTGTTTTTTTTTAAACCACTGCTGAGTGTTTTTAGCTTAGATGTGTATAAACTTTTTCCTTAAGGAAGCTGATAAGATGAAAGGAGAACTTATAGAAATGAACTTGGAGATTGTTGACCGAGCCATCCAGGTGGTCCGCAGTGCATTAGCCAACCAGATAGACTGGACAGAGATTGGAGCAATTGTTAAAGAAGCTCAAGCCCAGGGAGACCCCGTTGCAAGTGCAATCAAAGAATTAAAGCTTCAGACAAATCATATCACGATGCTGCTGAGGTAAGTACTTTGCAGGTCACCTGTACCAAATGCCAGTGTTGTGAGCTGCATAGCAGACCAGTGCCCATTTAGCTTGTGCATTGGTATTTACGTCATTCAGGCTTTTTTACAGCAGCATGAAGAGAGCATAGTTGTGTGAGCAGAGAGGAATGCTGCCTTTTTGCTTTCAGAAATGGTAGCAGCTTGGTTACTTTAATAGCTTTTTTTTTTTTTTTGTATTGGAAGAGTCTGTCTGACTATATTCTAAAACATTGGAAGGAGTCCTAGAAAAGTATAGCTCCAAAGCTACAGTCTTTCAGTCAGCAGTTAACTCTCTCTGACTTACTCTTTGGTTCAAGATGGCAGCTGATTGTGAGCTGCAAGTTTTGCTGTCGGTTCTTATAGAGCTCCTAATGAAAGAGCTGGCAGTGAGGCAGTATTTAGAGTGGCTTTAAAAACCTGATCTGGTGCTGTATCAGGATATTAGAGATAAAAAAGTGAAGATTTCTTATAGCTAGAACTTTTGGTATGAAAGCTGTAATGTGGAAAAGTTAATTTATAAAGATTTAGTTACAGTATTTTCAGGAATGTTAGTGTACAGAATAAACCCGTTTTCAGGAGTGAGTTCTGTGTTGGCAACTGTGTCATCAGTCTTCTCCATCTGTTTTAGTAGCAAGGAGTGATCACTTCACTTACCGAACTGCTCAATCTACTAGGTGTTGAATCATGCATCCTTAGAACAGAGGACTATGGAGATATGTCTTCCTTTATGAAGAACATTATTTTATGCTACTCCACCACTTTTTGCTATGCAGACTTAGTACATCTGTATTGAGCAGGATTTAATGTCCTGGCAAGAAGCAAATACAAATCCAGCTAGTGTGTGCTCAGCATTTCTCTCTGAAAACAGTGGAGCAGATATTTTTTAAGTTTCTAAACCAGCACATTCCTGTCCTGGTCAATGAGTAGATACGATGGTGTAACTCTTCTCTTCCCATGTGGTGATCACTCATAGAATATCTTGTGTTTCTTTTACTTTGTGAAAGTAGATCTTCAGAACTGTTCTTCATTTGAAGTCTGAATTTTTCTCTAGGTTGATAGTATGAATGTGTATCTTTTGGTAGAGGAAAACGCCTTGGAAAATGTGACTTCTTTGGATTGGAAAATTTGGGCTCTCCTGTTTTTGGTTTCTTTCCCTCCAAGCTTTGGCTGACTCCAGCACATAAATAGGCTTGTGTGTAAGGGGGCCTGCCTGGGGATGCACAGTGGAAATGGTTTAAGGGTTCCTTGGGCCATTTCCAGTCTTCATAAGAGAATAGAAAAGTGCACTGTCCTAAGGGTAAAAAATAACAAGTTTTCTTAATTCTATGATGTAATGTGTTCTTAGGAACCCATACGTGTTATCTGAAGAGGAAGAGGAGGAGGAGGAGGATGCTGATTTAGAGAAAGAAGAAACCAAAGAACCAAAGGGAAAAAAGAAGAAGAATAAGAACAAGCAGTTGAAGAAACCTCAGAAAAACAAGCCCTCATTAGTTGATGTTGATCTCAGTTTGTCTGCATATGCCAATGCCAAAAAGTAAGGTTTTAAGTAAATGTGTGCTTTGGTAATAGAAGTCTCTCTATGCTTGCAGTTGTTAGTGATAACATCATTGGAAGGGCTCTGTGTATGTCTTGTTAAAAATAAAAGTTAGAAATTAAAAAGGATAGCTTGCCCTGAGCTCTAGGACATGTGTTTTCTTGATCCAAGCCCAGTGTCTTGCTCTTCCATTGCAGCTAGTCTCTAGCTATCATAGAATCACAGAATGGTTTGAGTTGGAAGGGACCTCAAAGATTATCCCTCCTGCTATGGGGAGTGACCCCTTCCACTGGACCATGTTGCTCAAAGTTCTCTCCAGCCTGGCCTTGAACACTGCCAGGGATGGGGCAGCCATAACTTCTCTGGGCAACATGTTCCAATGTCTCATTACCCTCAACATCACATTAAATTAATTCTGGATACAGTTCTACACAGTGACGCATGGAACTAAATGGCTGCTTCAGCCACAGAAACACAGTGCTTTGTCTGAGAGGGGACTTACTTCAGGTGGTTGCTTTTCTCAGGTGAAGACAGAGCCAAAGATTTGGGCTAAAACATAAACTCTTTGCAAAACTTAATGCTAATGGCAAATGTAGAGATTGATGAGAAGTACACTCTGAAGTTGAGTGAATCTGCTGGGATTTCAGATACAAACAAACTTGTGTTTTGCAGGTACTATGATCACAAGAGAAATGCAGCTAAGAAAACTCAGAAGACAGTAGAAGCTGCAGAAAAGGTATTTTTTTGTTTTGTTTTCAGAAGGTTTAGAGGGAGATGAGGAACAATTCCCTCCCCAAAGGGTGCTCGGGCATTGGAGCAGCCTGCCTAGGACAGTGCTAGAGTCACCGTCCCTAGAAGTGTTCACACGCTGTGTAGACAAGGCCCTCAGTGCCATGGGTTAGTGTTGACCTTGGCAGTGCTGGGTTAAGGGTTGGACTGGATGATCTTGAAGGTCTTTTCCAACCTGGTTGATTCTATGATAAGATATTTAAAAGCAAACTCCCTGTCACTGATGAGTGGAAAATCCTGACCTGGACTAAATAGCCTGAAGGAGACCAGCCAGCATCGTATCATTTTTGGAGCTTTTAGGCTGCTGGAACAGAGGATTGCAGATCCCTGCCTTATCATCTGCTTTCCATCAGTGGCATTGCACTGAAGACAGGTGCTTGGTGGAAATATTGACAAACCAGTACTTATGAAGGCAGGAGTGGAAAACCAGTAGAAATCCTTACTGCCGAAGAGCTGATAATCTCAGGGGGCAGCTATCCAGGGCAGAGATTTATGAAGATTTTAGGGCAGCTATCTTAATGTGCATGAAGGGGATGAAGAGCAATTTGTGGAGCCTGCACTCTGAAAATATTCGGAGGCATTTTCTACTGTTCAATTAGCAGTTTTGGGATGCCTGTGTTGGCATATCGTGATCGTGCCTTCTGTCTAAACAGGCGTTTAAATCGGCTGAGAAGAAGACGAAGCAGACACTGAGGGAAGTTCAGACAGTTACCACCATTCAGAAAGCAAGGAAGGTCTATTGGCAAGTACAGTTTCATTGTTGTTACCTAATGTGGTGTGAACGTTCACTAACTGGGAATTGCAGTGACAGGCTGAGTTTTTTGCTTGCTTAGCAGTGCAGCTAACTGTGATTTTTAAGCATTGTGCTTTGCATGGGTCGACATACAGCTGCCTCTTGAAGGTGCTGCTCTGAGCTTGTTAGTACCTTTGCCTGGGAAACTTCCTTTCAGTGGACTTGTAGTTTAGCTGAGTGTTCTGCTTTTAACACACCTAGGAGTATAGGCTTAGTGGAAATAGGGAACTCAGCTGTTACTTCTGACAGCTCAATATCTGAAGTACTAAAAGTGGATCAAAAAAGACTCCAAAACAAAGCAGAACAAAAAAACGAAACCAAAATCCCCAAGCCTAAATCCCAAAGCTTTTCATAGTCTAATAACTGAACAATTAAAATAAAAATAAACAGGAGGACCTTGTGGTGTTTGTACTTGTTTCATCTCAAAATATCATTGTCAGTGATGTTGTATATGTACCATGCCTTGTTTTTATGGATGGATGGGAAACCATTTGTGGTTTATAAGTAGTAGTCTTTTATAAGTTGTAGATGCTATGATGGAGTTTCTGAGAATTCGGTAAAAAAAAATTCCAGCTATTTTTCACACAATGGATTGATGTAATTTGGCAGGTTTGAGAAGTTTCTGTGGTTCATTAGTTCTGAGAATTACCTCGTCATTGCTGGAAGAGATCAACAGCAGAATGAGCTGATTGTAAAGCGATATCTTAAACCAGGTGAGTCAGATTAAGTGCAGTATGTTGGTGTCTGTCTTACTTCCCAGTTTTGTAAATATACAGGAATTACACGGGTAGGTCTGTCTGCTTTATTCTTCAGTTGGGCCTTAGGTAAAAGGGTACTTTGGTGATAGTGAATCCTAGAGACTGTGCATGTGTACATGGAGGGCTGAGGTCTACTGTGGGAGCCTGGACCCTCCAACACTGGGGTAAGAGTAGGCTGGACAGATGGCTGTCAGGAGCAAAGGCACTGAGGCAGCTAGGATGGAGAAAAAAAACTTCTGTATTCTTTTCCCATCCTGTTCCTTGCAGCCGAAATAGCTGTTTCCAACTGATGTTGGAAACTTTCACCTTAGCTCAGAGGATCCGTGTAGTTGCCGCATGTATGGCTGATGAGTCACTTTTGTTCCAGGGGACATATATGTGCATGCTGACCTCCACGGAGCCACGAGCTGTGTGATCAAGAACCCATCAGGTACCTTGTTTGGGGCTGATGCAGAGGCTTGCAGAGGCCTGGAGGCACTGTGAACTGGCGGTCTCTGTATTGCCTGTGTGAGCCAGCCTGATGAGCCTTTCCCCTCTGAGTGGTACTCAGATCCAGCAGATGTTTCCGTTGGGATGTGAGAAGCATCAGTCCTTCCAAGATCAGGTGTCACTAACTGCTGCCACTTCCCAGCCACAATTGGCTGCTTGCAGTTGTTCAGTTGAGCTCATGCTGGGAAGAAGTAGTGGAGATGTGCTCACAGAGGCTGTTGATCACTGGCAGAGGCAGTGGGGTGAATGCTTTTCGCTGGCCACAGGGACTGGAGTCTTACTGAGACTCCACTGGTGGCATCAGCTGTCTAGGTGCTGACAGAGGGTGCTGATTTAGGCAGAGAAGTTTTAAGGCAGTGTGATGGATCTCAGTGGCAACAAGCTGTGCAGACCCTGCCTGTGCCCGGTTCCTGTGAGGTTGTGGAAGCTGGCCTTGTGTTGTGAGGAACACAGCTACTGCTCCTTGTAGAGCTGAGTGCAGGAAGGAGCAGCAGCACAGCTCCTTCAGCCTTTTGGACTGCTGAGAATAGCAGTTGCTGATACTGCTTCTACTCTGTCCATACTGTCTTCAAGTTTAACCAGGCAATGTTGTCTCTGCCCAGAGCATCTGGAAAGCTCACAGAGGATTGGGGCACAGATGGAAGTTTGAGAATTCATGTTTTGCATGGATCAGGTTCACTGACGTGTTGGGTGTTACTTTGTAGGTGAACCGATCCCTCCACGAACCCTGACGGAAGCAGGCACGATGGCCTTGTGTTACAGTGCTGCTTGGGATGCCCGTGTTGTCACCAGTGCTTGGTGGGTCTCCCACAACCAGGTAAAGACACTTGTGAATGAGCATTGCAGACAGAACATCTGAAGGATTTGGTGTGTGACTGCAGGCAAAGTGTCTCTGGGTGGGAACGCATGGAGGCATTTGAAACTTCTGATGCTGTTCCTCGTGGGTTCTCCCTGGCTCTGCCACGCTTAGGAACAGGGGTGGAGAGGTAACCTCAGATAAGATATGCACATGATAGAGGAAATGCTGGAGGCTTGGCTTCTTACTAACTTCTATTGAAAGGGAAGAACTTCTGTTGAAAATGAAGGTGGTTTTTTTTTTTGGGTTTTTTTTTTGGTTGGTTGGGTTTTTTTTGTCTTTTTTTTTTCTTTTTTCAGTTGGGCTTCTAGCTTGAAGAAGAGAAGGCTTCAGGTAGATAATACCTTTAAGTACCTCAGACATTAGGCCTCCAAGTACCTAAAAGGGCCAACAAGTAAGCTGGAGAGGGGCTTTTTACAAGGCATGTAGGGATAGGACGGTGGAAATGGCTTTAGGCTGAAGTAGTGTAGGTTTAGATTAGCTGTTAGGAATAAGTCCTTCACTGTGAAGGTGGTGAGGCACAGGTTGCCCAGAGAAGCTGTGACTGCCGCATCCTTGGCAATGTTCAAGGCCAGATTGGATGAGGCTTTGAGCAACCTGGTTTAGTGGAAGGTGTCCCTGCCTGTGGCAGTTGGAACTGGATGAGCTTTAAGGTGTCATCCAACCCAAACCATTCTGTGATTCTTTGATTTTTGTGTGTTAACTGCAGTATTGCTGTGCTCCTAATCAACTCAAGTGTAAGGCTATAAAGATTACATTAAACTGAAATTTGCAGTGCCTTTAGTGTTATTTCCTGAATGACTCAGGTACTCACAGAGAGCTTCTAAATCATAGTGCCAGTAGTGTGCGATTCATAGAATCATAGAAAGTTAGGGTTGGAAAGGACCTTAAGATCATCTCGTTCCAACCCCCCCCTGCAGTGGGCAGGGACACCACACACTAAACCATGTCACCCAAGACTCCATCCAGTCTGGTCTTGAACACAGCCAGGGTGAAGCATTCACACAATTTCCCTGTGCAACCTGCCAGTGCCTCAACACCCTCACAGTAAAGAACTTTGTTATATTTAACCTAAACTTCCCCTGTTTAGGTTTGAATGCATTACCCCTTGTCCTGTCACTACAGTCCCTAATGAAGAGTCCCTGCTCTTGAAACATGTCTTAGGAAATACTCTACAAAGGACAGGAGGAAGCCCTCAGATACAGGGTCTTGCAGAGCTGTTCCTAGAACTTAAAAATGCAGCTTGCTTGAGCCTTTTGTTAGTGCTATTATTACACATTGCTAGCATGGTGTGGCAGATGCTCTTTATAGTAAGTATGTAATCATTTTTTTAGGTTTCTAAAACTGCACCTACAGGAGAATACCTCACTACTGGAAGCTTCATGATCCGAGGTGAGAGACAGAGGAACAGTGTGAATTTGATGTCAGGCCTTTTGTCTGTAGGTGCTGTGCTTGTCCAATAGTGGTGGCCACCTGAGCTGTCCCCTGATCCATTACTGTGGCAGCTAGCAGATCTTGCTCTTCTCCTGACAATCTGTTCTGAGAGGTTTAGACTGTTAGCAAGCAGCAGCGTTTCTAGCTGAGCCCTGGGCAGAGATTGTTGGCTGAAGTGCTTTTGAGTTTCTCCTGTTCTGTTGGCATCTAAAAGATAGAAAAAAAATCAGTGAAGTTTTTTTTTGGTAGCTTAAAGCCTCTAATAAAAATGAATGTTGAAAGTGCATCATGTAACACAGCTGTTGAACCTCCTCATGAGAATCTGCCTTTGTTTTTCAGGGAAAAAGAATTTTCTTCCACCTTCGTATCTGATGATGGGCTTTAGTTTCTTGTTTAAGGTACTGCTTTTTCTGTGCAGCTCCTGATGGCTTTTGTAATTTGGTTTGAGCTATAGGAGGCTTTTTTCCTGGTTCTTGCTTATCAGTACGTTTCCAGTTACTTCGTTCCCACTGGGACAAATCTCATAAAACGCTGCTCACTGAGAACTACTCTGCTTTCATCTCCATTTTTTCACAGTTTGCATTGTCTTCGTTTAAAACAAACAAATGCTGTGAACATTACTGCCTCTGCTAGGTTTTTATGCCAGCTGTATTTGAAGCTTGTATACATTTAGGGGGTCTGCTGGTTGTGCAGCTCCATGTCTCTCCTCACTAACTGTACTTTCTAGGTTGTCAGATTTGGGTTTAAATGTGCTGGTTTAGTTTTCTTGCCTTTTGAGTACCAAAAAGTCTTCAAAGGGGAAGAATACAGCTGGGCCAGGTGTTCTCTGAATAGACTAGTGAACATCGCTGTAGCTTTACTAATGTAAAGGCACCTGTGTTGTTAGGTGGATGAAAGCTGTGTTTGGAGACACAGGGAAGAAAGGAAGATCAAAGCGCAGGATGAGGATCTGGAAACCGTTTCCAGCAGTGCTAGTGAACTAGTGTCTGAAGATGTGGAGCTGTTAGGTATGGTGGCTGTATGGGGGTGCTGTGTACTGCTGACAGATGGGACTGTTTGGGGTTTGGCATTTAGTACCCTGCACTGTGTTATGGGTCAGTTTGGCATTTCTCATGTGAACTCTGTTTTCCTCACCTGTGTGCTCCAGACGGAGGACACAGCAGCAATGAAGAGGAAAAGGCAGAGTGTCAGGAAGCACCAGAGGATGTGGAAGCTGTGTTTGAAAGTAATCGTGATGAGGGTGTTGCTGACCTTGACCAGGGAAGAGTAGACACATCTCCTGCACCAGACGCTGACTCTGAAGAGGGTGAGGGAGAATCTGAAGATGAAGTGGAACATCTGGAGTCAAAGAGTGAAGTGAAGGAGGAAGAGGTAAATTACCCAGATACAACAATCGATCTGTCACATCTTCAGTCTCAAAGGTAAGTGAAGAAGCAGTTGTGCTTATCAGCAATGTGGGCTCTTCTTAGGATCCCTATACTGTAAAATGCTGACAGGACAAGGGCTGAGATAAGTTGTTGTCACATGTTTTGTGACAGCAGGCTGCCAGAGTGCATGGCAGCATGCCTGTTCTGCAGAATCCTACCACATTGTGCCATTCCCTGCTGTTTTCCTGCACAGTTCTTCTTTGAGGGCTGTTTGCTCTGGACCCCTCCTGAAGTACACACACACAGAAGTACCTGCTCCTTCATTGCTGCTGTTTCCTATTTTGGCCTAAGCCTCACTTAACCACCATACACTGGTTTTGCTCCTCAGGAGATGGCTGCCCCTGTTTTCTTTTCAGACCTGGTCAGACCTGAGAAACAGTCAGGAGTTGTTTCTGCTCTGACAAGCCAGTGCCCAGTTACTGCTCTGCATGTGGCTGCGAGATGAGCACATATTCCTGTTGTGCCTGGCAGTAGCACTGCTTAGAGGGTGTAAGGAGATGGGATTGAGTAGGTGGAAATGGACAGCTCTGCAGGGAATACCCCAACTGAGTGAGGCTGTGAGCGTAGGAAGCTGAATGTTAGGGATTCCTTTAGCACACACTGTGCCCAGGCTGTCTTTGCTGCCTGTGTCTGCATAAGACAAGCTGGCAAAGATTTGGAGACTTGCACTGTAAACTGAAGGATGGTGTTTCTGCCCTCCCCCATGCACCAAAGCTGGGATTTTCAAGAACTAGAAAGCTGAAAGTGGTACAACCAAGTTAGCCAATGTCTGGACTGTGGTAGAGGTGTCCATGATTGAGCCACTCTACATCTGTTGATGGGCTCTATTTCGATCTCTCCACAGATCCCTGCAGAGAATCATCTCCAAAGAGGAAGAACCCAGTTTGGTAAGGTCCCAGCTCAGATGTTCATCAGAGCAGTGTGAATTGCTGCTGGACGCTGAGTGTTCTAACTGCATTTCACTTCTTAGAGTGACAGCAAGTTGCAGGGGCGAAGACATCTGTCTGCCAAGGAGCGGAGGTGAGAGCCTCTTTGTGTTTGTGGTGAGATGAATACCTCCACCCCATTCCCTTTTCAGGACCTGGGTGCAGGGCATGCCTTGCACTTTCCTGTCTGGGCTGCTCCATGCCTATTACCTGTCCTGCATTTCCAGTGGGAGTCCTGCCAGTGGGATGGTGGGTGCTGCTGTCCATCAGGAATGCTGTTTGCAAGCACAGTTTCTTGTGTACTGGTGGGCTCGAGGTTTTGCTGAGAAGGGGTTATTTCCAGTGTGTGTGCCTCAGGTTCCCCTGTGGTGGGGAAGGAGGGTGGTAATGCTGGCAGGATAGCATCGATCTCTCTTGTCACAAGAGGCAGTGTGTCAAATGATTGTTTTTCTTAGAGAAATGAAGAAAAAGAAGCAGCAAAACAATTCTGAGAACTTGGAACCACCTGAAGAGAAGCAGAAAGAGATGGAAGCACAGCCTGCCTCTGTTCCCTGCTCCAATAAGGGTGTGCCAGCCCCTCAGCCCATCAAGAGGGGCCAGAAGGTAAGCAGGGACCTGGCTTATCCAGGGGTTCAGCTGTTGCCATGTGAAGTATAGACAGAAGTTTGATTTCTGTTAGATATCCGTGGCTGCCTGATAGTTTCAGACTTGATGGTGCTCTCAGTGGATTTAGGATGATGGTGCTGGTCTTTTAGCATTGAACACACTGTGATTTCCTCATGGAAACCACAGCCTCTTGGTTACTGTTGAACAGCCCTGAAAGAGGTTTAGGAGACCAGCATCTGTATGTTTGCCCATGGATTCAAAACTGCAAAAGTAATTGTTTCTAAAGCTGTTGTGTTTTCTTCTGCAGAGTAAAATGAAGAAGATGAAGGAGAAGTATAAGGACCAAGATGAGGAAGACCGGGAACTCATCATGAAGCTTCTGGGGGTGAGTGAGAGGAGTTCTGTCTTCCCCTCCAGCATGGTTGCTGGCTCTGACCATCTCTGTGTGTATGCACAGTCTGCAGGGTCAAACAAGGAGGAGAAGGAGAAAAAAGGGAAAAAGGGGAAGACAAAAGAAGAGCCAGCAAAGAAGCAACAGCAGAAACCCAAAGCCATTCGTCATGATGCTAGAGGGGGCCAGGAGACAGTCCCAGTAGCAGTCGTGCTGCACGAGTCACAGGACCCAGCCCTACAGGAGCAACAGGATGAGAAGGTGAGCAGCAGCACACTCAGCTGTCCCTTCTCACTGTCTGCTACAGCTGTCCTGGCACTGGGTAGCTCTCTTCTGCAGGGAGGCTGAGCAACTCATGTTAGTTTTGGGACACCATGAGGAGCACTGTGCCTTGTGCCACAACTCTGGGAGCCCATACATTGCAAAAAGCAGCCAAAAAAAAAAAAGCCCTACAGCAGTCTAGGTGTGCATGGTATTCCCAGCACAGCTAGAACAAGAGCTTGGAGGAGGACTGAGCCTTGCCAGGCTGCCAAGGACCTAGTTAAGTCAATACTTCCTCCTTGGTGCAGCTGAAGTATAACCGAGCACTCTGCACACCTGTCCTTCTGAGTCACTATCTCTGAATCAAAGCCCATCTCTCTCCTCCCAGCTTGGTGTGTGCCAAGCAAATCAGGGTTTCAAAAGAAACATAAAAATGCTCTTCTTGCCTTTGGTTTAAAGGATGTTAAATTCTCTTTGCAGTGAGAATGTGTGTTTCTATGTAGTGCTGATAGAAGAATTCACTTTCTCCAGGGGCTGGGAGAAAAGCAGTCATGCTCATTTCAGCTCTGATATGTCCTTTGTTTCTGTACAGGAGGAGCAAGACCAGGATCAGCCGGGAGTTGAGGTAAATGCTTGTCTTCGAAGCTCTGATGAATGCTGAAAAGCATTTATTCCTGTTGGAAGATGGAGGGACATGCTGCCCACACAGCTCCCTGTGAGCAGGAGCAGAGGGTACAGGCTGGTGTTGGCTCATGTGAGCCCTCCACAGAGGGTCACAGCTCGGCTGTTTGGAGTCCTCTGTGCCCACGGTGCTCTGAACCCAGCTTCCTTGTATTTAAGAAAAGTAAAAAGTAGCTTTTTTTTCTTCCTACCCTGCTTACCAGGTACCTTCCCTATACAAACTAGGGGCTGGCTAAATTGAAGCTTGTCTTTTGTCTTTGCCTCAGGGGAGGTGTTTGCTCTAGGCTGAAGGATGGCACAACACAATGCCATGCCAGTTGTTCTTTAGAAGTTGAGTTACATTCAAAATTGCTCCAAATGTTTCTGTAATTACAGGCTGTGGGTATTGCCCAAGGCTGGAAATAAGTCTTTCTTTAAACTAATTAATGAAGGAAGATAATGGTTGGATGGGGCTTTAAGCTGCCTGGTCTTGTGGAAGGTGTCCCTGTCCATGGTATGGGGTTGAAACTAGGTGATTTTTAAGGTCTCTTCCAACCCACTCTGTGATTCTAAACCATTCTATGATTCTGTAGGGGGAAGTTCTTGGTGACACTGTGAGGATGTAACAACACTTGGGGTCCTATTTGCATCGTTTAAAACAGAGATCCATCCTGTTTCAAATTATATGATTTTATCATATCAAAGTTGGTCAGTAATGAATTGTGACTTGGTAACTCAAGGCCAGCAAAGTGAGTGATAAGTAGTGCATGTCAGTAATACTGTCATGTGATCTGACATGTAGTACCTGTAGGAGGGCAGCTGCTGCTGTGGTTCAGCTGGGAGGGAGATCCTCCAGCCACTGCCCACTGTCATTGTAGGAATGAGGGGCTGGGGAGGTGCTATCTGGTTTCACAGCAGAGCTCCTCTGCCTGTACAGGAGGGTGAAGCGCTGTTGGACTCCCTCACTGGCCAGCCACACCCTGAGGATATCCTGCTCTTTGCTGTTCCTATTTGTGCTCCCTACACAGCGATGATGAGCTATAAGTAAGTCCTGGCACTTCCTGGGTCAAGGGTTTGCCTGAGGGGAGCCAGAATGCTACTGAGAGAAACCTTTTCTTTTGAAAGGTATAAAGTCAAGCTCACTCCAGGCACCCAAAAGAAGGGAAAAGGTACTGTATTAAAGCACTGGAATCCTCCTCAGTACTCCCACCTATTGAAGCCAGCACGTTTCAACATACTGTTTAAATCTTTTCTGTGGTTTTACAGCTGCAAAGATTGCCTTGCATAATTTTATGCAATCCAAAGAAGCTAGTGCAAGAGAAAAAGACCTGTTCCGCAGCGTAAAGGTGACAAGTTTTTCTATGTAGTTTCTCTGTACAAATACAATAGCAGCAGCAAAATGTCAGCTAGTGTTGTTTTGGGGTAAATACTTCCAAACCCAAGTGTTCTGTTGTTTTGGGATTCTTTTTTACCAGCATTGTGTTTCTCGGTGCTGCTGGGGAAGACGCACTGCTTTGGCCAGAATGGATCATTAGAAGTTGAGCCTCATATGTATCATTGAGCATTAAGTTTCTTTATTGTGTTGCTCTTAATCTAAAATAACGCAACTGATAACACCATCATCTTCCATGAAGGCCTCTAGTTCTGGGAGGTGAAATTCTCACTCCTGTGGCAGTGTGTGTGTGGGGCAGGTGCTTGTGCTGGGAGCTCAGCTGGGCACAGTTGGAAGCAGTGTCTGGCTGTGCTGCTCACCATGGGCCTTCGTCTGCCCATCTCCCCCAGAAGGTGCTTACCATGGGCTGAGTAAACATGGCATTGCTCTGCTGAGGCAGATCCTGACTCCTCCGATACAGTTCTCTTCTATGCCAGTTTCTTGCGCCATCGGTGATCAGTGCTCCCATGCCTGCCACCGGAGAGAGGGCTGGCTCCTGGCCATATTCTCCTCCTAGGGCTTGGTCGGTCGCTTGCATCATGATCCTTGGGTGTTTATTTCTCATTTCACATCAGCAATCCCTGTGGATCAGGCAGCATGGAGCACTCTCTTTACAGCTGCTTGCTGCCCTGTAACCATTCATGGATTGGAAACCTTGAACAGCAGCAAGACTTCATGTCGATTTTTCATGGTGCTTTGCTAAAAAACCACAATTAATGTTTAATGACCTTGAAGTGAACAGGTCCTGCCCAGAGAACTGCCAACACAGCCAGCCTCTCCCAGTGGAGCTGATAGATGGAAGCTGCACCTAAAACTGTTAAGTCTTTCAGCACTAAAATGTGAGGAGAAAGCAGTAGCCTGACATTAGCTGTATTTTCACTGGGGGAAGCCTGACAGGAACCAGCCCATCAGTTCCCACAAGCCAGCTTGGAAGCACATCGGGGCTGAGAGTAAATGTACATAAATGCTTTGCTGCTGTGTGCAATTTCTCATCTTTAATGTTTTGTAGGATACCGATTTGTCAAGGAACATTCCTGGTAAAGTGAAAGTGTCTGCACCGCATCTCCTGAACAAGAAGAAGTGATTCCTTACTTGGATTTCTCACTATTAAACTGCCACTGCTGTGCAGTCAGAATCTCAGCACCTGCAGGTGGGACAGAAGGACACAGACCTACCCTGACTGCCATTAACTGGTCTGACTTTAGCTCCTGTGGTGTCATGGGCAGATGAGGACCAGTTCCTGTATCACACTGGATGGACCCTCGATACGAATAGCATGGAAACATGCAAATAAATTGCTGGTGTTTGGTCAGTGATGAGATCTCACACTGTTGGTTCTTTAACACATCAAGTGCTGGAGCGAAGCGCTCCATCTCAAGGAGTCCTGCAGTTTGCTGCAGCAAAGCTCTGTGTTCGTTTTCTTCCTCATACCAGCTACTTTCCTCTGGAGGGGACTGGAGGTTCTAGTAGAAGTAGGACAGTTTCAGTGTGACATGCTTTTTATCTTGCCCAAAACATGCCACTGGCTGCTGAGATGTGGTGGGTGCCAAGTGCAGTCCCAGAGCCCATGTTCCCACTGGCACAGCTGTGCCATTACCATCCCTGGGGAAGTGGGGAAGAAGAGCTGGAGCTGAAAGGTCAGCATAAAGCCTGTGTGCTGCATCAGTGCCCCCCTGTAAGGTGTGGAACAGACTTGTGCAGGGTGCTGCAGCTTGTTTGGCAGTCTGCACCACCCTGAACACATAAAACAGCTCAAGCCTACACAAGAACCGAGCGCAGGAATTACAGGACAGGAGTTATTTTCTTCTACAAGTCAAAGGTTTTAATAATTATTTTTTTTTGAGGACAACTTAAACATGATTGATTGCAATCCTTCTTCCCCACAGCAGCACAGCCTGTGCCTTGTTCCCCTGTCACCTCCTGGACACACAGAACCACACTGGCAAAGGCAGGTGCTGACCCCACTCCACAGCCACTTCCAGTGTCCCTCTACACAGCTGAAATCTGTCAGGCTCTTCCAGTTGCAGGTGAGCTCCACAGGCCAAGACTGCAGCCAGTAACAGGCTCAGGTGCTTTCGCTTCAAGCTTTACACTTCTCGGGGCAGAATATCTGCTACCTAAGGTTCACAATTGAAGTTCCACAACAGAGAGTTCCAAAAATAACAAACAAGCATAGTAGTGGTGCTTTAACATAGAATCATAGAGTAGTTAGGGTTGGAAAGGACCTTAACATCATCTTGCTCCAACATCTGAAGGTTTATGACAGTTTATCAACTCTGCCAACATACAATTTCCAAATTCCCTTTCTTTGACTTAAAGCATTTGTGGCAAAAACATTAAGCAGTTTCCTAACGCTGAAGACTAAGCCAGGACTGCAATCTTCAGCCTGGATTAAAGCAAAACTCCTCTTCACCAGTCATGGTGTGCCTCAGAACTTCCTGCACAGCCAGTGGAGTCCTTGGGTTCCTAACTAAGGCCTCTGTAATAAGTTTCCACATGCGCACACCCCATCTCGCTTGGGCCTGGCCCTCAAATGTTCTTCAAGAGGACAAACTCAGAACTAGTTTTAGCTTAAGCACAGAGTACATCTCCACTTGCATTAAATACATTTATTGCAAACATCTTTACACAAAAATAGGTTCTCTCTAGGCCATTCACATGCAACTTAAAAGGTAAGAAGCAACTGTCTATGACAATACACAACACACTTCAAGATACTTAACCTATACAAGTTTAATGTTTGCCACACTTGGTAGAATTATTACATCTTCGAGCTGCTCATCCACACACAGCGACAGCAACATCTGCAGAGGGCTCAGGAGCCCGAGGTGTTGTTGCTGCCAAACCGCTGGTTGACACTGTGCAGTAAGTGCTTGGGGAGGCAATTCCAGGAACTGGCCAGCATCTCCTTAAAACAAATGACTGCTTCGAGGCACAGCCTTGGGAGAGGGAAGACACAGCCACAGTTAGCGTGACCAAGGGCTGCAAGGTAAACTTATTCTTTACAGCTGTTAATGAGGGCTTGTTCTTGTAATTAGTGCCAAATGTGTGTTCCTGGAAAACATCCTGCTCCGCCTGCTCCTAACTAGCTGCTGTCCTTTCAGCATGGTTTAGAGGAAAACTTTTTTAAGTATTGTAGGCATGCAAGAAACAGGCAGTAACCCTGCACTATCTGGCTTGGATGGACAGGACAGTTTAATGTTGAAATCTTGCTTTATTACTGTCCTGGTTTCAGCTGGGATAGAGTTAATGTTCTACCTAGTAGCTGGTGCAGTGCTGTGTTTTGGCTTTAATCTGAGAACAACGTTGATAACATACGAAAGTTTTAGTTGTTGCTAAATAATGCTTACCCTGATCATGGACTTTTCAGTCTCATGCTCTGCCAGTGAGGGGGAAGCATGAGAAGCCAGAAGGGAGCAGAGACAGCACACCTGACCCAATCTGTGGGTTTTACATTCTTCCACTTCTCCTCCCATCCCACCCAGGACAGGGGGGTAAAGGGCAGGGTGTTGCTGGGTAGGTTTGAACCATGATGCTTACCTTACAAGAGATCTTGGTTGTAGGGAAAACACAAGTATTTCATTACTGTGAGCCTGGGGGTGGGAGAGAGAGAGTAGTTTGGTTATATGGATTCACATCACTACAGCATGAGCCAAACAGGATGAGGCTCACACAAACGGACCCTGGAAAGGCAGGCAATGGGGCATGTAGTGGGCTTCACACAAATCACAAAGGTAGCAGACAAGCTGAGTGCAGAACTGCTCACTGCTATATGAGAACACATAAGGCTCTAGGGGAACTACAGATGAATAAAAAAACGTATCTAGACTGCCTCATACAGCTGGATGAGAGTGGGTGCACAAAGGGGCCAGAGTCAGGCACTCTCCCTGTGCAGCATCAACTTGCGCTGGGACAGAATGGGAACACTGTGGGCAGTTTCCAAGTCTTCATGGAATTGCACTGAGGGACTTTAGAGATGGGGACTGTATCAGGCTCAGCAGGCAATAGTTTTGGCTTTTTTAAATGGTTGTGTCTGCTCCTTGAATGCACCTAAACCTATCACCTACCAGAGCACAGCTGCCTGTACAGGAGGAGCTGTTGCACCACTGTTGTTTGCCACTTGCCTGTTCCAGCTGACACACATTGGTGCATATGCTGCAAGGTGCTGGCACACTCATTCCCAGCCTCCCTCTCTAGCCAGCTGGTGTTTCAAGGACCTCAGGACAGTCCTGGCCTGGCTGAAGAGTCCCTTTCTCTTCAGGCTTTCTCCCCTACCAGCCTCTCTGCATACAGCGCATTGAAGAAATTACCTTGGGAGGGGATCCCTGAAAACACTCAAATGAGAAGCACAGGGCAAAGCTGAAGATGTAGTTGGGAGGTAGGAGGGAAAGTCATGGTTAGTTTAAATAATGAATAATGATATGGTTGCTAGAAAAGCAGAAAAACGTTTTCAAGTGTTTTTTATGCACCTGTCAGTCCTCACAAGATCATGTGGCTGACTACAAGCCTTTTACATTCACTGCAGTGGTAAGACACTGCAGCTCCAGGAGGCAGGACCAGGCTGCGCAGGAAGGGAAAGCTCAAAATAAACTTACAGCTTTTGAATGGGCAAGTAAGTTGTTGGCACAGCCTCCAAAGATGATCACTTCTCCCTCTTCACTTGCACAAGCAGTATGCCACAACCTAGAAACAAAGGTCAGCACTGCATTAAATTAAAAATCCACCCCACCCAACAATGCCTGCGTAGGATTTGTATTTAAAATTAACATGTGAGGTTGCCCTTCCACCAGTGCATTGGAGACATGCCTAATTCAACAGGAGTTTAAGCTTGAAGAAAGAACACTGGTCAGCAAAACATGGACTGTATAACGTGTTCCGGTTTGAGCTGGGCTGTGAGGCTCGGCAGCATGTACTTGCCAGTGCAGGTGTGCATGGCAGCAATGGCCCTGTGGCTTCTAAGGGATGGCTGTGATGAGCTGCTGGTGCAAACTTCATTTTCATGTCCCACTTGAGGCAGAAGAGTGAGCAGGTTCAGTCAGACTTTTTACCGCTCTCCTAAGACTTGGGGAAAGAGCTAATTATGTGCTCAGTAACAACATGGCACCATCCCACTGTTCCAAAGAGGGGAAGGGAAGGTGGGGGGCAGCAGCTCAAGCTTGTTACTGTCTGGGAAAACAGACCGCTCCTCATCCCTGCCAGCACCCAGAGCAGGGCCAAAGCAGGCAGACCAGGAAGTGTCAGTGCTTTAACCCAGTTAACCTTGATCAGAACACTTCCTCAAACCATTACAGTAACTCACATGATGTGTTTTCAATGCCACATATGTGCATCACAGTAAGTTTGATGCTTTTAAATTGCAGGTCATCATCTCTCATTTACTCAGCAGGAAGACAAAAACATCCTGGGCATGCACAGGATTAGCTTCTAAAAAGGATGCTAAAAATTATGACACCTGCCCATATCCAGTTTGTGGGCAGAGCAAGAACACACAGGTTCCAGTTAGCTGGCATCTACAACTCAGAGGCCTTGGCAGCAGATTAGCCCCTAAATCCCTTTGTTTCCTGCTGCTGCATAAAGACTGAGCTATACACTACTGCCAGCACCAGCCCTACAACAGTATTCACCTTTCATTTTGTGTGCACATCCAACATACCTGCAGATACCTACTTCTGGGGCAGATAGGAGCATTAGTATTGTATTGTTAAGAACAATGAGTGCTGTGAAAAGGAACGTGTCCTCCCTTTGGCAGCCAGCATTACATGCTTCCTCACTCTCTTTCAGTAAGTTTTCAGGGAAGTATCTACTGTACCTTGGTTTTTCAGAGTAGTTATGCTCAAACTGTACCCACTCATTCTTGCTGATGCAATAAATCCAAGCATCACCTGAAAACAAGCAAAACCCCGAACACAAACAACATTCTGTTAGTTCTTTCATGTTTGCTGCAAGTAACAGGTACTCTGGTGCAACACAGTCCATTTTTTGTTCTTAAAGAACAAAATACAGTATTTTAGGAAAAGCCATCCGAAACAGTGGGCTACCTGTTTGAAAACAGGTGCTTAATAGTGGTTTATGGGAGTGAAGTCAGATGGGAAAACACAGAACTGTAAAGCTCTTACTAACAGTAATTTTCATTAGATACAATTTTAGAGCAGATGAATTCCTATAAATAATGTCTCAACACACTCCTGTTCTGTGAAATGAACCGCTGACAGTAAGGAGCTGGATCACAAGTGGATGAGAGGAATTCAGCAAGAATTCAAGGTGGCAAGGCAGCAATTCAAGCTACTGTGCACAACTGCTCAAGTACACAAAGACAACACAAAATCATTTTGGAACAACTTACTTAACGGCTGCTTGTCAGTGGTGAATCCTCCAAAGAGAAAGAGGTGATCCGAGGAAATTGGTGTTAAAGAATGCCATGATCGGCCAATTGGGCAAATGCCTTGTGTGATTCTGCATTTAATAAAAGTACCATAAATTACATATGTACTACAATAAAATACTGCTCCTTTCTGCTGATAATGTTTCAGGTGTTTCAAGGATGCAGCTTCATACCACACTTGTGATCCAACAGCAAGTTTAATGTCTTCAGACACAGTACAAGAATTTTACCCCTATTAATACTTAAAAAAGCCTGACAGCCTCATCAGCAGGAGCAGTTCTACCTGAGTTTATCACATTTAACTAGACTGATCAGAAGTGAATAAAAATGGGATCTTCATGTTGCTTTACAAACAAATGAACTCAAGTTTTAGTACCTACATTTCATTCCATTCCCACGTATCCAAATTCAGATAGTAAAGATCATTCATTCTGGATTCCTACAATAAAGCAGACCACAGTTGAAACGCTCTGCTTACATTTCAGTAACTCATCAGTAAACTGGGTTGGGGCTTACCCTGTATCTGCCACCAAACACATAGCCTCTGTTCCCAACTGTAGCACAGGCATGAGCTGCTCTTGGTGATGGAGTTTTACCCTGGCAAAAGAAAACATGAAATAAGGTAAATTTACTTGATACATAAGAAAGAAAATGCCATTTCACCAGAAACCTGCAGTAGATGGAGTCAAGATGAGCTGGGCTCATAGCACCATGTGCTATGCCAGGCACCCTGAAAGACAGTGGACAGCAGCAATCAGCAGACACATCGGGCTCAGGCTCCCTGGAGAGCTTGCCTGGCCATGGCATGCAAGGCAAAGGAAGGTCTCACAGCTCCACCAGTCATCTGAGGAGATGAAAGGCTGAACTAAAGTAAGACATAAGGCCAAGAACAGAATGAAAAAACACCTAGTAAATCATTCTGTGTGCAGAAACTTGTGGGTTTTTTTGATGGATGGAAGATCAGAAAACTCACTGGAAATGGGATTTTTTTTCTTCCTCTTTAAGTGTCAAGGTATATACTTTGCTTTCAGAACAGGGTTCAGACAGTCACAGTAACAGACCGTGAGAAAATGACACAATAAATCACTACGCAGTATTTTCCTTAAGTTACTTCTAAAATATTTGAGATATGTATGTAGGAAGACAAAATAATTCTTTGGTAATCTGAATAAGGAGTAACATCTCAAATTTAACTTCCTCCAATTCTGTGGCAATGTCACTCCATTTGCCTGTTCCTGAACACTTCTGGGACACTTCAAATGGTGTATATTTGCAATTACAGGCTGTTTTGTTTTCACCACAATTCAGCTCCCAGGTGAAATGTACCAAACCATCACATTACAATGAAGATGTCAGGAAACCATGTGTTTCACTTTCCTGAGGTCCTTGCAAGCACAATACCACTGAAGCAAGTCGACAGGAAAAAAGATGAAGAGGGACATATCAAAATAAAAGGCGTTTGGAGAGAAAATCTAGGTAAAAAATGGTTTAAATTAAGTTTAAATGGCCTCAAGAATCACAGACGCACAGAATGGTTTGGGTTGGAAAGGACCTTAAAGCTGAGTTCCAACCCCTGCCATGGGCAGGGACACCTTCCACTAGACCTGTCTGCTCCAAGCCCCATCCAACCTGTCCCTGAACACTGCCAGGAATGGGGCAGCCACAGCTTCTCTGGGCAACCTGTGCAGCACCTCAGGACTCTCACAGGAAAACCTTCTTCCTAATATCTAATTTAAATCTGCCCTCTGTCAGTTTAAAGCCATTCCCCCTTGTCCTGTCCCTAAATGTCAAAAGCCCCTCTCCAGATTTCGTGTTGGCCCTTATAGGTAATGGAAGGCTGCTTCTCTTCTCCAGGCTGAACAACCCCAGCTCCCTCAGCCTGTCTCCACAGGAGAGGTGCTCCAGCCCCGTGAGCATGCTTGAGACTACTAAATAGGCAGCAGGAGATTTTTATTTTGAGAGGATGTTTCCAACGCTAGTTCTACCAACAGCGTTCAAAACCCTCTCTTAATAGTCCTTCCCCTACAAGCATGTTACATGTAACACTGCAAACACCAGCTGATGACACCTCACGCAGTCCATATTCAGGAGAGAAATGAACAGTCCCACAGTGCTGACAAGACAGCAATTCCCTTAATTACAGAATTAAGATAGTTTGCTTGGGAAGCGTGAGAAGGGAAGAGAGCCCTAGTCACACAGTCCTAAACTTCATCTCCTGCCCAGGTTTCCTCCCCTGCTTGGATCAGACAGACTGCAGGTCTCAGGAGGCAAGCCAATGCAGCATGAGCCAGCAGTGCTGCTTTCCGCCAGCCATGGTGAGTGGCCTGTGATTCATCTCATGGAAAAAAACACACTGAGCGAGCACCACTGAGACAAGATCAGTTCCACATGGCCTGTTTGTGGAGTCTCAGTCTCGTGACCATAATGAGGTGGACCTGGCAGTCCTGGGGTGAAGGCTGGACTTGATGATTTTAATGGTCCTTTCCAATCTAGCTGACTCTATGATTCTATGACCTGCAAGGCATTTCTCACATTCTCCTGCTACCTAGAACTATGTTATTTCAGAGAGCTCTCCCATAGAGTGGTTAGGGTTGGAAAGGACCATCTAGTTCCAACCCCCCTGCTATTGGCAGGGATGCTTCACACTAGACCATGTCACCCAAGGCTCTGTCCAATCTAGCCTTCGACACTGCCAGGGATGGGGCACCACTTTTTTGGGCAACCTGTTCCAGTGCCTCAGTGACTTCTGGCATTTAGGTACTAGTTTATATTCCAAAGAAGACAGGATCACAGAGCACCTGACAAGTAAATATTCAGCAGTTAACATACTGGCAACCTGTCAACACAGCTGCAGGGTGGAAGAGGAAAGCAGGAAAAATGTTATTTTAAGTAGATTTCTGTGCTGCTTGCTTGCAAACAGTTAATCACATCTTCTAAATAATGGCAGGAGATACAGACTAGAGACAGTATCTCCACAGTGAGATACAACATGTTAAGACAGCTTCAGACTGCATTTGTGGCCCAAAGCCACTGTGGCTGAAACAGGCTACTACAAACCCCACACAACTGCACATTGGCCATTTTATCAGCATGCTCTTCGTTTTTGACACAAATTAAAGCAGTGAACCTAGGCCTTGACAGGATGCTAGCAGAGATAAGGCACAGAATGTTCTTACGAGCTGTAACTTAATTGACACAAGATTAATAATTACCGTAGTTATAGGCTGGCTCCAAGTAAAAGTTTCAGTGTCCAGAACATGCACATGATCGTTCCACCCTCTAGGAAGACCTGAATTCTTTAAAAATATTAAATAAGCAACAAGTTTTAATAAACACTAATTAAATATTAAAGTTTAACCAGAAATTATTTCCAGGTTTACCTACCCAAAAAGAGGTTTCATCAAATTCAAAAGTTCCCCGTTGTTTCCCTTCAGGAAAATAACCATAGCCTCCAAAAAATATTAGCCTGCAACAAAACATGAATCCAATCAGAAATGCTATTATAGCTGTTGCTACAAATTAAAAGTTCTGTAAAGGTTGTGCTCTAAGAGAACAAAGGAAAACCAGGGAAGCTCCTTTAGCTTCACTACTTCCAATATGTCTGCCATGTAGATTTTCCAGGTGTGGAGCCCTGTTTCTTGCCTAATCCACTCTACCACCCACATAAACTCCCTTTTCAGCTGTTTCCCAGGCCTCAGGCTTCCAAGCTTTGCTCCGGTTCCAAATATGTGAAGCTACCAGGCCTGCTGGCTGGTTTCTGATATTCAGCCAGGGCTCCCACACAGCAGCTACAGGCGTTTATTACTGTCATTTCCCAACTCCACCCTTTCCAAGCCCTCTGCCCATTTTCCTTAAACCCAAAGTGTTCATATACACTCCTTGTAAGAAGCAAAGGGAAAGCATTGCACTTAAGCATGGTCACTGTGGAGATGTGTGCTTGGCAGGGCAGGGCTGGAGTAGGTAACATCCACAGCAGCTCATATAACACATTCCTTGTTTTGTGCAACCAGCACAAAGCACACTGAATGAAGCATGTGCATTGCTGAAAAAGCCACATGCCATTTTGAGATAAAGATGGCTTCCTGCTCTTCAATCATCAGAGAAATGCAAACACCCCTGTAAGACGCAACCAGAAGACTGCACTGTGTGTGACATGGGAAATCCTAGAACAGTATTCCGTGAAGAGCAATTTCAGACACAACTGCCAAGAGGAATGATGCTGACACAAGACAGTGACTTTAAAGCAATGTACTGAGAATGTGCTGTGGAAGATTTACTGGGAAAAGCCTACAGTTTGGACTGTGACTCACACAGAGACTCTGCAGCTTACACATACCCAAATTGGGAGTGAGGTTTTTTTTGCTTATTAACCATTAAAGGATGCAACAGTTTAAAGAGGCTGGTTGGGGAAGAAATCCAGCATCTTCCTGAAGCATGTGCTGCAGAGAAGTCCTTCTGCAGCTCTTGTTCAAACAAAAGACATGGCAGTGACAAAACTAAGAGCAATTAAAAGCAACCACATATGCAAGTACAGCTGTGATGACTTTGCTAGTGGAGCCTTACTTGTTTTTGTAAACCCAAACACCAAGTTTGTCCTTTGATGAAGGGGGTACCCCCTGACACTCCACTCTGACCCACTGCAGCACTTTGTCCGTGGATCTGGAATTTAACATGTAGAACTGTGGAAAATAGAAAGAATTTTTTTTACCCACACAGTTAGCTTAAAGCTTTAATCTGACTGATGTTAAAATACTAACTTTTAATTAGCATGCACTAGTATATAATTATATAAATTAAAAGTTCTTTTCCTAGCTGCACAGAGCACTGACAGCATTTGGAACAGAATATGGATCCAAAGAGCCTAATCTTTTTGCAGACTGAAGTCCCCAACACTTTATAGAAGTAACAGAGCTACGGATATAGAGTTTTACCATCCAAAACCTGACATGGAATACAATGAACGTGTGTACAAAGTAGCAATTGTCTTACAATTAAAACAAATCTGGTTAAAAAAATGGTTTTAATTCTATCATCTCTGTGTGTTACATCATTTTACATGGAGCTGATATAAAATACATATATAAAATAACTGAAATGTAAGAACACGACAGCAGGAAGGAAACAAGTCACACTTTCTAAATGTAGCTCATTTCAGACTGTTTGCAGGTACTACATCAAGGCACTTTCAGTTTATATTTAAGAGCAAGGTCAGAACTATTTAATTTAAACCACACTTCTAGAACATCGGAAAATATTATCAGAGACTTCACAGAATAACATTTCAAACTGCAGAGCAGTTACAAATCACTTCCTGATACTATTTCAATGAACTCTGGAAATTCCCATCTTTCAAAAGAAGTAAACTCAAAAAGTGCCAATGCAATACAGTTTATAGGGTGAATTGCACAAGAACAACTGCAATCAAAATAAGTAGTAGGTCATGGTCTTCCTTCAGCAGTGTACCAGAGTACAATCCTCATGTGAAATGATGCGCAGCTGAAGGCTGACCTGTTATACAAACGTCACATTATCTGACCACAAAAGTTAATACACTGAACTGATAAAAGTCATCCAGTTAATCACCTGCATGGAAAAAAAAAAAATAGATCCAAGCGATAAGCACTGCATTTTTTTTAAATCAAAACCTCCTAGTCAAGCACATAAAGAACATAGCTTCTATTAGTTCACATCTGGAGAAGCTGCTGACAGGATGAGAAGGCTGGTTATCCACCTCCAAGAACTAGAGATACCGCCAGCAGACAAAACTATTATGCTGCAGAAGCCAGGGAGGACACTGACTGGATATATGCTCAGCATCCCCTCTTATTAACATTTAAACTCTGTAACAAGACCCAGTGTCCAGTCATTTGGTAAATGTTTCCGTTAAGATTATAAATTTCTTGCTTTGGATAGATTTTAACTAACTGAAAAGGCCACCTTTGGAAGAAAAACGGGAACAAAAGCTAATGAGGAGAAGCTTACTTGTGAGGAGGGGTTTATCTTTAAATAACTCACCTTGTTTGTGTTGCCACGTGCGTGATGTCCTCCAAAGAGGTACACCACTCTGTCTACACACACGGCACAACTTCCAGACATGGAAGGAGGAACATCTCCTTCTGTTTTACTCTTCTTCCTAGAAGCACAGTTTAAAGTATTTTACCTGACAAAAACAACCAGCAATCATTTTATCTGGAGGGAAGGTTTTTAACACTTCCAGTATGTTTTTAGTTACAGTAGGACACTGTGGACCACTCAGTTCTGAATTCCTCACAGACAATTACCAACACTCACCTGGTATGACTTGAGGAGGTGGGAAAAGGCAATGTAATTATCACATGTTTTGTTGGGGAGGAGCTCCAACTGCCCAGTTTAGGGCTTTGGTATGCCTTGCACATTCAAAATCCCCCAAAAGATCCTCAGGCAAAGAGGATGTCCCTGTCCAAACTGAAGGTTTCTATTCTGTGACTAGATTTTTAATGTTCGTAAACATGGTAACCACAAAGATGAACTTCCAGCCCTTATCCAAGGCTCTTCCTAATCACAAAGAGAACTGGAAGCACTGCTGAAACCACAGAGGGGACTTGCTTTTACAGCTCAAGGTCCTGGTTAGCTATGGAACTGGAGCACTAGATTCCCTTTTCTCACTCTATCAGGCATGCAAGTTTCATACAACTTCCAGGCTCCCAATGATCTAAGATGACACAGTAGTTTCTTTGGCTGCATAAGCATCTGAAAACATGTATTAAAATCAAAGGTTTGGGTTTTTTTTTTCTCCTTAAAAGGACAATAAATAAATAACTCAATATGGATTCCCTCACCAACGTACCACTGTAATCAAAAGTGGTACAAATATCATTTTTGGGTGCTATCCCAGGCACCCCAAAACACTTCACACTGTTGATCATCCTGTCCAAGCTGCCTCCCCTACTTCACCCCATGAAAACATGTGGCTTTACACATTTATACAACCATTTGACAGGTGGGAACAAAGAGATTAGGGAATTCTCTCTGTTCAGGCCCTCAGCATGCTTTCTATACTAATTTAATAATTCATCTTTTTTTTCTTCCCTTATAATCAACAATTAAATGAATTATTTACTATACCATCTTCCGGTCTCCATGTTGTAGATCCATATTTCATCTCTAGGCAGATAGAAGTCATAAAATCCCCTAACTTGGGCATTCTGCAGAACAAATCAGAAAAGGAAAAGCAACATTAGAAGAATGCTTGACATACTGAATTACAGACTTCTGTGAATGCTTACATTGTCTCAGAGATCTAATTACAGAACAGAATGCAACAGGAACAGTGCCTACCACATTTCTGCACCTCTCACCTGCACAGCAGCCCTTGGAGAGCAGGTATTAGTATGTTTTAGCTTGTCCTGGGGACCAAATAAACCCCCAGCAGAGCCAGAGACTAGGATAAATGGAAATTAAAACTCCCTTTCATAGCCCAAACAGGAAAATTGAGGTGTATAAATGAGCTAGGATTTCCTTTTTAATTCTCTCACCCCCTGCATGACACCACCGGAACATTACACCAAAGCTTTGTCTTGAGCTACCAATTTATTTGCCAAATTAATAATTCATCTTCGTTTGTGTCAAAATCATAGAATGACTTAATTCTGCTTGCAGTACATGCACACCTATCATGATAAACAACCAACATGTGAGCACTAACATGCAATATACAGTTGTGCAGATAATGCTGTAAATAAAAGCACCACTTTGCATGGTATGCATTTCAAATCAGACAGCATTCTCTTCTCTTCATTCCCTTCTTGAGGTTAAGCAAGGCAAAGTGCTGGGTCCCGCATTTGGGCCACAACAACCCCATGCCACACTACAGGCTGGGGGAAGAGTGGCTGGAAAGCTGCTTAGTGGGAAGGAACCTGGGGGTCTTCACTGATGGCCACTGAACATGATCCAACTTCTGCCCAGGTGGCCAAGAAGGCACCAACAGCATTCTGGCCTGTAACAAAGAGTGTGGCTAGCAGGGCCAGGGAAGTGATTGTCTCCCTGTACTTGGCACTGGCGAGGCTGCACTTCAAGCACTATGTTCAGCTCTTGGCCCCTCACTACAAGACAGACACTGAAGTGCTGGAGCATGTCCAGAAAAGCATAACAAAGCTAGTGAAGGGTCCAGAGCACAAGTCTGATGAAGAATGGCTGAGGGAACTGGGGTTGTTTAGTCTTAGGAGAAGAGAAAACTCAGGGGGGACCTTATTGCTCTCTACAACTACCTGAAAGGAGGTTGTAGTGAGGTGGGGCTTGTTTCTTCTCCAAAATAACAAGTGATAGGACAAGAGGTAACAGCCTCAATCTGCACCAGAGGTGGTTTAAACTGAATAATAGGAAACATTTCTTCACAAAGAGCGTAGAGGCATTGAAACAGGCTGCCCAGGGCAGTGGTGAAATCACTGTCCCTAGAAGAGTTCAAAAACTGTGCAGATGCGGTACTCAGTGATATGATCTAGTGGCAGTCTCAGCAGTCCTGGTGCAATGGTTGGACTTGATGATCTTAAATGTCTTTTCCAACCTAGCTGATTCCATGATTCTTCCAACAGACATGTAAATTGGCAAAGGCAAACAACATCCTGCATTCCATCCAAGTTAACTGTTTGCCAAGATCTACATTTAACATGATTTATTTCAATATTTCAAACTCTTAAATGCCATATTCTAATTTGTTAACTGGAGCTTTTCTTTTCCAGGAGAGAGATAATTTTACAGTCACTCCCAAACTAATGAGAGATAATGACCAGCACCGTGGGTGGTAGGCGGCTTACAGCATACCTTATAGCCTCCCCAGACATACATGCAGCGCCCATCAGTGACTGCCACATGCCCACTGCGCTCAGCGGGGCTGTCGTTCTCCAGCTGCTCAAAGCTGTCCTCAGCTGGAGCTGGAAGCTCTTCATCTGCCTGCAGGTCTTCATTATCATCAGCCATCTCGATACAGTGCTATGGGTACAGAATAATACATAATATGGGGCTCTAAAAGTCATCAAGAGAAACTACTAGAGGACAAAAAAGGTAAACTACACACTGCTGTTTCTTTCACAGTGATGTTTTGGTGGAAGTTATCCTGCCAGTCAAGAAAGTTTCAGATGGGACTCCTCAGTTGTGTGCAATTTATAATAGTTTCAGTTGCTAATTTGAGCCAAGGTCTCCATCTGTTTGTTAAAAACACACTTATCTATAAATTAATTAGTCAATAACAAAAGAAAAAAAAAAACAAAAAACAAACCCCACACCCGAATAAACTTGAAAACTTTGCCAACAATATGGTTTTCACAAAAGTAAAAACTCATGCAGCTTTTCAGGCAAAGTACTTTTGGGCTGCTTAAGCCAAGTGTCTCACATACAAGCCTTCCCATAGCTGTTGAATGCAGGACATATTACCTATGCTGAAAAAAAAACAGAACACAAAACAAAGGCCCCTGGTCAAAATCATGTCAGCATGCAGAAGAGCGAACACAGAGCGTCCTGGAAAGACAATAGCTATGTGTACTCAGCCTGTGGCTGCTTGAGCACTGTGCAGCTTAGGGGCAAAGGCAGCCGCCACGCCAGGGCTCTGGCACGTGAGGGGCCCCAGGGCCACGCTGTCATCAGGCTGCTGGTAATTCAAAGCCCCAGCCATGGGAGGAATCAAGCCAGGAGATGCTGGTCATCCCTGCCAGGTCATCCTGGGAGCTGTCTGTACGCTCAGCCTACAATGGAGCAGGGGGATCCCTGAAAAGCCAAAGTCATCCTTCACTTATAAGCCACTCTCAAGTGCCCATCTGCTTTAGCTTTCCTGCAGCTATGAGCTGAAAGCATCACCACACAAAGATTTTCAGACACAGATCAAAAGGTTAAGTTGGACAGTCCAAAGTAATGGTTTTGTGCAACCAGGCAAAGCAAGAGAAATGAAAAGGTCTTTAATGAGACGATCAAGCCCTGCACTTGCACAAAATCCTCGACACCTACACTGCTCCCAACAGATTTTCACTTAATTTGAACCGCTCTGATGATGGAGCCACTGCACCACCCTCGGTAGTTTATTTCTGAGCTTTCATTATGGTTTAAATTAGAAAGCCTTAGCCACACCTCAGTGAAATCCGTCTGCTTCAAGTTAACTGGATTTTTACTGAACCCTCCCCGGCGACCAGCACTGCCTATTTTTCATTTATTTAACAACCTAGGATACACAGGACAACTGCCCGCTTTTAACCGTATTTTAGTCCCGCACTTGAAACGCTTCTCACAAGCCACTGCAGTTCCCCGACGCTTCTGCCCCCGCTACCCACGACAGCCCGACCGGCCAGACACGGTCTCCTGCGGCAGTCCCGGTACATGCTACGTGTCGGGACATCGCCGTAACACACTACCCGACCCGAGCGGCAGCCGCGCTGTGCCCAGCAATGCGCCACCACCGCACTTACCGGACCCGTTAACAGCCTCCCGGCCCTAAGTCGCTGACTGCCAAGGTTTGAGGCCCTCCCCCCCCGCCCTACAGAGCGCCGGCGCCTTGCCGAGCCGCCTCCCCTCTGATCCCGATCCCGGGCCTACCGCGGCGGGGCAGCGGCGGCTGGCAAGCTGGACGACGGGACCACCAGCTCCTGCGCTCCCTCTTCACCTCAGCGGGACCGCGCAGCGTCAACATCCGCCGCGGGCGGCCGCTTCCGGCACCGCCACGCAGGCGCCGTGGCGGGCCGGGCCGTGTGGCGGGGCCTGCG